>JADOBO010000216.1:0-39236 GCA_016403345.1 Corylus heterophylla | reverse complement strand
CAATTTCGAGAGGAGGACACCTAGTTAGATAACCTCACACCTGCATACCCATTTATTATAAAGCTGTTTCAAATTTTGGTTTGGCGAAGGTTTTCAAGCTTGTTAAATCGTTTGCAATTGCCTTACCATTGTCATCACCAGCTTCTTGGTCCCACTTTAATTCCAATACTCGAAGGTGTTGCTTCCTCTCAAGTTTGCACTTTGAGCTTCTAATGGAGAAGATCGCAAGTGCTCTAAACCCTTGATACATAATTTTTCACTAACGTATTTAAACCACTAGCTCGCGTAGCCCATCCTTCGCTTTGGAGACAGAACTTTCCTTCTTCCCTAAGCTTTACATCGTCAATGTTTGAAGAGCATCAACTTTCCCATCCATGCGGCATATGAGTCAAGTTGTCACACCTATGAAGTGTAAGATGCCTAAGGTTGATCAAGTTTCAAGTGTCGTCGGGTAATTCTTTAAGCCCACCACACTAGTCAAGTCTTAGTGTTTGCAAATTCTGTAATTTAGTCATAGAAGTGAGGAGTAGTTTTATATCTTTATTCCGAAAAGATCAAGAAATCTAAGGCCTTTAACTTTCCAATGAAATTTGATACTTCTTGAATATTCGAGTTACTCAAATTCGAGACGCATAGCATGTAAAACTTGAAATAAGTGTATCATAGACACAGCTTATTCCCTCTAGTATTGATTCACCATATCCATAGAATATATTGGAAGCGCAACAAAGTGATCTCATTCATGCGCCTTGAGCAAGGGAGTGGAATATCCCTTAATGAATTTAAAGAATCAAATGCCACATAGCGAGTTTTTTCAACTACATTTTTGCATATGGAGTTGAAATTATGGACTCGGCTCCCATTATTGACTATGCAAGATCATGAATAAGGTCATACATTTTGCATTGGTAAATATCCCCATATATATTGATATTTATATCTTGGAAAACGACCGCCAAATCAAATCCTTAAAATACTAGGACCAACATCTTCAAGTTGGCTGTTTTCATCTAATAAATGAATAAAACCTTGAGCTATCCATGTTTGAATCAACACATCCACTTTAATTCCAGAATCTTTTGAAACAGACAAAATGCAAAACATTGCTTCAAGTGTGGCGAGACATGATTATAACTCAACTTAAGTATTGGGAAAATAATTTTCTCTTGTTAAGTTATTTTGTAGGTTCATTGTTTTTAAAGACAACCAATAAGCCACCGGTTGTTGAAGTATAATTAGGAATGTCATTCGGTCCGATGCTTTGTTTTTGGCCAAAATGGAATTGGAACTGAAATTCCCTGTTCTCGGTTTTAAACTGAATTGAACTGGGACCTCTGTTATCAGGGTCCTGCTACGGCCGTTCCCGTTTTACTCCGGTCCGGTAACTTGGTTTTTGAAGAAAATTATTTTTGGGCTTATTTTTAGGTGTTAGGCCTAAAATAAGCCTTTTTAATTTTTCATAAGTTTGCTCATTTTAAAAAAAAATTAGTAGTATTTTCTCTAAATTAAAGAGACTTTGTTATGATTATTCCAAATAATTAAAAATAAACCTAAAAAGCCCAAAAATCCTAAAAATCAATGTTTTTTATATATATATATAAACCCTGTTCCAGTATTCTGAAAAAAGCTGGGTACCAAAACCGGCACCGAACCAGGTACTCATTTTTGGATTTTTCAAACGGAACCGAACTGGTCCTCACTCTGCCTTCCTGTTTTTCTGTCCGATTCTGGGCTCTGCAATTTTTGACACCCCTAAGTATAATAGACTTGCTATGCTCTTTGTAGCAAGTGGAACTTGTGCACACTTTTGTACGAGATTTCATCCGATTTCTACTAGCTTTGGATTCTTTAGCTCTTCCTCATCTTTAAATGCCATTCTCTTAAATAAATTCCAAGAATCACTTTGGATAGACCTCTAAAAGATATCGGTGAACACATTGCATATGTAATATTTGCAACTTTATGTGCATGTAGTAATCAAAACTTTGCTTCCTCTCAAGCCACCCAATAACAATGTTTCAAATATCAACCATGTATCACGATCTTCATTCCATACATCGCTTAAAACAAGTAAATATACGCCCCATCAATTTTTCTCGTCGCGACGTTGCAACAAATTCATCCTCAAGGCTTTCGGGTTTCCTTCTAGTTAGCAGATTCTATGATCTTTTGAACAATAGTTTTAATATCAAAAGGATCGAGACACACACCCA
Source organism: Corylus heterophylla (assembly GCA_016403345.1). NCBI lineage: Eukaryota > Viridiplantae > Streptophyta > Magnoliopsida > Fagales > Betulaceae > Corylus > Corylus heterophylla. The sequence continues at coordinate 37,023 of JADOBO010000216.1, read as the reverse complement.
CAACATAAGATCAAAATGACTTTGAACTCGTCGTCATTAAGCACATGTTGAGCAAGTGTGGTTTTGCCTAGTCCACCAATCCCAACTATGGGAATGATGGAAATGTTCCTTTTCACATCGTAGTCCAAAACAATTGATCTTTAATAGCCTTTTTTACCCTCCCTCCCAATAACTTCCTTGTCGGTACAAAGAGTGTGTATCTTCTCTCCTCCTCATGCTCAAGTCATGTTTAGTGAAGCTAAATTTGATCCTATCAGCTGCGATGTCATCCAATCTTGTCCTAATTGCCTTGATCCTATGACCCATTTTATGGCCAAATACAAGCTGGTTCAAATTGGAAAAGAAGATGCACTGCAATAATACCCCAAATATTTAGTATGGTCCATTCGAAAAGTTATAACATTTTTTGGACTATGTGTATAATTGGAAAATATGAACGCCATATTTGTAATTATTGTAAGTTTAAGTTAGGTTTTGTTTTGATTGTTTCATTTACAACTACCAATTCAAATCCCTTCATTGTGATAGTTTTAGAATTCCCTACCATTGAATAGTTGGGTTTAACATTATAATGGAGGCGGGGTAATTTATGTGACTTTTCAGACTCCATTTGTTCCTTGAAAGATGTTGCAACAATTAATTAAACATTTTAGCATACATTTTTTTTATTTTTTAGTAGCAGCATATGGTTAGTATTCTTACAAATGAAACTATTTTAGGTAAGACTCAATTTATAGCAAATGTAAGGATAAAGAAAACAGATAAAAGAGGGAATATAAATGCATCTATATATGTCAAAATGATACATGAAAACATACTTTCTTTAACACCACAATTTTTTATTTTTTTATTTTTTATTCAAATGAGGAAAGGGATAACACCCTATATTTGATATAAGTTAGAATGAGTTTTGGCCTAATGTCTTGGGCTTTTAGATATGTGAACCAATGTCATTGGCCGTAGTGAGTTAATAATATAAATTGGATCAAAGCCCTAAAAGTGATTATAAGAGATAATTAATTTCTTAACCTAATGGTCTAATCCATGGCATAGTCTTATCCCTAATAATGGGCATAATTTAATGTTTCATTCTTAATTTTGTAAGATGATAGTTTTTAACCAAAAACATATTTATGTCTATGTGTACAAGATGTGTTGATATTTTTGGAACAAAATATTATCCTTTAAAAATGACGTTTATAATGATGTTCATTCATGAAAAAGACATACGATCTAATACCTAAAGCCCATAGTGATTATTGGTGTGAATAGTGTCTTTTAAAATGAGTCATGAGCATGGATTTTTGGGCTAAATCAGAAACTTTTATAGCCAAAAATCACTTTTAAATGGCTCCTTTGAGTGGTAAAACACTTCTAAACATTAACCCTTAAAGTGGTGTTAAAACTATATTAAGAAAATAAGTAGGAAAAAGTCAACATACTCCTCTCAAACTATAACTCAATTGACAATGTCCTCTCAAACTTTCAATTGTGACAAAGTCCTTTCTAAACTATTAAACATTGTCAATGTCCCCCAAGGCTAGGAAAAAAATAAAATTGCCCCTTATAGATTTCTCAACAAGACAAAAATACCCTATAAATTCAAAAAAAAAAAAAGTTTTAGAAAACGAAAATTTTAATTAAAAAACGTTTTTAATTTTTTTTTTCATACGGAAATGTTTCATTTTGAAATGGAAATTTTCATTTCAAAAAAAAAAAGATTTTTTTTAAAATTACGTTTAAAAACCAAATTTTAATATTTTTAAATGGAAATTTCTATTTAAAAAAATTATAAACAAAATTAGAAAAAACGAAAATTTTCAATTTTAATTAAAAAAAATCGATTTTGTTTTTTTTTTTTTTTAAAAAAAATTTTAAATTTGGCCACCTCTTTGATTTTATATTTTCATTTTTTGTTTTATATTTTTTCTAGAAGTTTTAGATTTTTTTATTTTATTTTACTAAGAATAGTTTTTTCATTGGGAGGACATTGACAATGTTTTGATAATTTGGGGAGGATATTGTCACAATTGAAAGTCGCGAGAGGACATTATCAATTGTGTAATAGTTTGAGAGAAGTACGTGGACTTTACCTAAATAAGTAATTTATTATATATGGCATCAAGAAGAGCATCAAAGTTAAATTTGGAAACTTTAAGTCCATGGCATGTTTAGTTGGGAAATGTTAAGCGTGCATTCTAAATTTCTTTCTCAAAAGTTGGTTCCCAAATGATGTGTTACCATCCCATGAGTTGGTAACACACTTCTCAAAATAATAAATCTCATGAGATGGTGACACATAATTTGAGAACCAACTTTTGGAAAGAAAAGAATGCGAATTAGCAATTCCTTTAGTTGGGTATTTGATTGAAATTTCATTAAGTGAAAATCCTTAGTTGTGTTTTTGGGCCAAGGGCCAAGTGACCAAGTGTAATGCTATAGTTTAAGTCAATTTAGTGAGTTGTGGGCCTTATTTGGTTAACCTAGTTAGCAGGAAGGTCAAATGCACTTTATGATGAAATTACCTTGAGAGTTTAATTATTCTGCAAAGTGTAGTTTCATAATTGAATGACTAAGTAATATGTATCTCTTACAAATGTGTTTAATTTTTAATGATTATGATATTAAGTTTCATCTTAAAATGTTTTAATGGTATGTACTTGTATTGCATTAATTAAATGATGTCAATACTTCACGTTTTAAATGTTGCCACATGATTTAAAAGCTCAAGGTATCAAAATGTTTTATAATAAACAACTAAGTTTTCACTCAAACATGAGTAGAAATGTTCAATTTTTATTTTTATTTTTTTACACCAGTACAAATGTTCATTTATGAAAGAAAGTTTTCTGAAAATTAGGAAAGTTTTTATTTTAGAATTTTTTCAAATTAAGAAAGTTTCTAAATATGGAAAGTTCTCATTTAAGGAAACGTTTCCAATAGAGAAAGTTTCATGAAAGGAAATGGTACCCTCCGCACATGTTAAGTACTTAAGTTATATGATTATTGAAAGTTTAAGAAAGTAGTTCTACGTACTGTGGATGGTTTAAATTTCTTGCCTTAAACTCTAAAATATATTGAGCTGGCCCTGTAGTACACAATCAGATTTCACTACATACTAAGATCATTTGACGTGGCCTTGATGAGGACCTCATGAGTTTAAGAGGGGGAGTTTGTAATGTACACTCTGGTCTCATATTGGAAGATGAGGTAGAATGTGGGTAGTTTATAAAGCCTAGTGTCACCTAATAAGTAGGGAATGTGAGACTTACTACTCATAACTATCTTTATAAACTACCCATTCTATGTGAATTACTTCTCATCTTTCTAATATGGGACCGAGGTGTTACACCATATTTTATTTTTATTTTCATTTGTTTTAATGTTATTATAATTTTTAGGTATTTAGTTTTTAAATTTTTTAATGAAGCATATGGCCATGTGTCAATTTTTGAATAACAATGACCTAGACTTCCGTTATTTTTATATACGGAAGTTAGATACAAGTAACATCTCCATTTTTTTTTTTAATATTTTTGGCAAACCAAAATATTTTTCATAAATTATTTCATGGCAAAACAATCCAAGCTTACTTAAAATGATATATATTTGCTCTGGCTTTGTGTTGTGAAAAATATTCGTATGCAGGTGTGGGAATGCTTTACTTACATAAGACATCATACGCAGATTTATTAATTTACCTATTTTGCCTTCTTATCCCGTGCCATCACTTGCCGGCGAAGAAGTTCAGTGGAGTAGTCATCTAGCAAGTCATCCACGTCATACATGGCATCCTTTAGTTTTTCAAGCCAATCTTTGACGGCATGGTTCTTAGCTTGCTGCTCCTCCGCATCCAAAAGCACAGCTTGGATGGTGGAAACTGTGTTCCGGAGCTTTTGAAGCTCATCTTTGAAACTCCAGAGCAGTCCAATGTCTTGGACAGCAAGAGAGCCCAAACTCTGAATGATACTCTCAGCAGTGCTGAAGAGACTCCTTCAGCCATTTCTTGTTGGTAAATCGAGTGAATGCTAAAGCTGCTGCTGATTCAGGGAGAGGAGTTGGAGCGTAGAATTAAGAAAGACGTGTTTGCTGTGAAGCGCATGGACATGGTCAATTGCCATAAAAGAACTAACATGCCCATAAAAATCCGAAAAGAAAAAATCGTAACAAAAAATAATATTATATATGGAGAGAGCAATCGAGTTTGAATACAAGATTAATCATGTATTAATGTATTATCAATTTAGAATTATTGTGCGAATGCAAATAAAATATATGTGGTGTCCTGATCAATTTCTAAGAATACATACAAGATGTAGGCGTCTATCGCGATGCATAAGCAAGAATCTACAGCAAAAGTTGGTGTAATGTCAAGTGTTGGGAGTTGCTTTCACTTCAAAAAAAGGCTATTTTTTGACATGGCAAACAAGAGTAATATTTTGCCACGCCAATAAATGCCGACGCATCAAATTGGCACGTCAAAAATTTTGACGACGTGTCAAAAAATGCACGCCAAAATTTATTGACGTGTTGAAAACAACACGTCGAGATTTACGACGTCACAAATAAATTTAAATTTAAAACATTTTATTTAAATAACTAATTAATTTTATATTCTTGGACGTGTCGAGTTTAACACGCCAATAAATATTGACACGTTAGGAATTTCTAGACGTGGCAATTTAACACGCCAATAGTTCGACGTGTCAAATCGCGACACGCCGATTATTATTGACGAAGTCAAATTGACACGCCAATAATTATTGACGTGTTACTTTGATTATCATCAAGAATATATATATATATATATATATATATATATATATATATTATATTATATTTATAAATAATATATAATATATATGATCCTAGCATTATCGAGTTTAATATTGTACAATATGATCCGCTCCCAATTAACATTCAATATTTGTACAAAATAAACACTTTACTTCCCTTTATAACATCATTACCCCATTTTAACATTCAAAAATATAAGAGAATTATTTTCGACTATTAGCCATGCATAACAAAAAACGTGCATGCTTTAATTTGGATAGCATATATATATAGCAAAACCATGCAAAAGGATATATAACATTAATTTAACGTGCATGGTTCAAATTAACCTAAAGGATATATATATATATATAACATTTTTCTCGCTCATTTGGAATCTCATATTAAATAATTAAAGTAACATTAGTCATATTAAAGTTTTGACATGTTAAATGTGTAAGTTGTTGGTAAGATTGCACCCTTCACACCAACCTTATCAACCGTTAATACTATTTGTTTATTCAAGTTACATTTGTTTATTTTTATGTTGTAATTTCGAATTTTTTTTCCCTTGTCATGTTCTCATCTTAAGTTTACATATGTCTATATATGCATGTATATATTTGCAGTTTACATATATATGAGTACTTCAACAAAAGATGCAGCAACTATAAGCCTGCAGCTCAGTTCAAAGTTATTTGTTTATTGATCATTTAGTACACATATCTATCATTATATTAGTTTGTATTAAGAAAATAAACATGATATATATATATATATATAATAAATTCTGATGGCTCGTCAAAAATTCTCTGACATGCCATATATGGCACGTCAGAAATTTGTTTTATTTTTTATTTTTTGTTGTTTAATTTTTTTTTTTTTGTATTTTATATATATATATATATGTTCGACGTGCCATATGTGGCACGTCAGAATTTCTGACATGCCACATACGTGACATCAGAATCCCGACGTGCCACATGTGGCACGTCGAAAGGTGCTGCTGGGAAGGCGGGTCACGCTTCGCATCACACCCACTCCTTCATTTTATTTTATTTTTTGTTTTTCCATCTGTCCCTTAATTGCTCTTTCTTCTCTCCGCCAAGCAGCCAAATCCTCAAAGACTAAGGACGCCATTTTTCTTCTTTTCGATCTTCTCCTCCTCCTCTCACGATCGGCAGAGATCACTCTCCCTCACTCCTTCCTCATCTCCCGCTCTCTCTCTGTCAGCTCTTTCTCTCAGCTAAGTACTACTCTCTAGCTCTCTAGCTCACTCTCCATCTCCCTCACCACATCCACTTTGCCGCTGCTGCCTTTTGGCGATTCTCCGGCGAATCTGCTCCGCCAATCTCTCCATCTTTTCTCAGGTAGGTATATATATATTGTTTTATTGCAGAATATATATTGTGTTGTTTTATCAATTTTATGTTTTATTTTGTCAAGAATCCACATGATGTTTCATTAATGCACTGGATTGAGTATTTGTAAACATTTAATTGAGGTGTTTTTTTTGTTTTTGTTTTGGAATATCTATTAATGAGGCTGTATAAAAAAATTCCAACCAATAGTTTTCAAATATCCACTAAATTCAATTCGCCAGACGTACATGATCACTTGGTTGAAATAAGATAGCATTTCATCAACCAAATAAATTTTCATAATATTATAAACTACCCAACTTATTCTAAATCAATAATTAGTTTTGTTTACTATGTATATGAAAACAACTACTTTTTAAAATATTTTGACAAAGCCCTTACTAATAAAACAATCTTACGTACGTATTCATCAACTTTTGCTTATATATCATCTCTAGTTAACAAATAATATGATTATACATTTAATTTTTTGTGTGATATAAAAAAACTTAAACTAATAATTATTTAATTAATACTTTAAGAGTAGGTATATCAAGAAAATGTAATATAGCGGTAGTATAGCAAAGAGTGAGATGAGAGATCAATAGATTATAAAGAGTAGGAGTTGTAAAGGAAAAGAGGAGGAATTATGAAAAATAAAGTTAGTTTTACTTAGGATTAGAAATAGAAATAAAGGTTTTTTTTTTTTTTGAAAATTAATTTATATAATTTATTCACATCAAATAAGTTAAATAACCTTTATAGAGAAAGTACCTGGCTGACCATGGGCCTGAATTTTGGGCTTTCTTGACATAATTTCTAGGCAAAAACAGGCAACCCTTTTCACCTTTTGATTTGAGTAACTCTGTTTGGTCATGGGTAGCAGGGCCTTGGTAACATCCAAAGGTATATATTCAAATATTTTTGTTGCTTCACGTCCAAGTTAAGAGAACAACCAAAGAAGAAGCAATTAATTTCTATCAAACTAAACTCCGGTAGAGTTAAACTGAGCTATAACGTCATCCAACTCCATCCCAATGCATTAATAAAAATCAAGGTGATTTACACTAAAACAAGCTCATCCTAAAAAGGGGTTGTTGAATTTAGAGGTTTGTTTGAGCAATTTCAAAAATTTCAGGGTGTTCACATCTAATACATTACATGTTTGTATTGTATTAATTAAAATGATTCATGTCTTGACTTTTGCTTAATTGTATTGTGGCAGTTTCACTATTAATTTGTGCATCTCCAGATTTAAATATCAAGATCGTGCTTCTAAGCCAAACAAATTAAGCTATCAAACACATTTTAAAAACATATAGAAATTCCAATACCCAAACGACTCCTGAGGGTCACCACTTTCAGCTTATAATCTACCTCTTCCCCAAGGTTTCCTTTAAGAGGAAAAAACTTCACTTAATTTAGAGTGACTAGAGGCATGGAAAATAACAGAAAATAACATGATGATCATGAGCACCCTCTTCACAAGAACCTTAAGATCCTCCTCCTGTCCGGCATCCTACCACTTCAACTTTTAGATCCTTATGATCGAGAGAGGGGAGGGTATGACCGGGAGTAGGCCATGGTCCCCCAAAATAAGGGAAAAAATTTATAAGTAAAAAAATAAAAAAAAAAAAGTAATATTTTAATTTTAGTCATTTGGCCCTCTCTCAAAAAAAATTGGCCTATTTTTAGATTTTTGGCCATATCCAATAAAAACTTTTAGCTATATTCTTAATTTTTTGGGCCATGCCCATTAAGTTTTTGGGCCATGCCCATGAGGAATTGGTGGTATGAGACTTATTTTATTTATTGTAGCAATTATATTAGTCTTGAAGTTTTATTGAAATTCTATTTTTCTTTCTTTTTATTTATTATGGCAATTATATAGTCTTGAAGTTTTATTGAAATTCTATTCTTTCTTTAACAAAGTGAATCCTAAGCATGAGCAATATTTAAATAAAAAAATTGAAATGTACGATGGGATGGCCATAGTTGTTGGTAAAGATATGGCGATAGGGAGTTTTGCAAAGTCTTTTCCGATGTAGTGAAAGATGATAACATTCTTGATTCGAATTTGGATTTGGATTTTGATGATGTGTCATCAAAAGGAAAATATGTTGCTTCCTCCGATTCAGGTTCAACCAAAAGGTCACATAGGAAAAGAAGTCGTGATGATAGTGAAGATGGATATAATTTGATATCTTAAAAGTTGGGAGTTGTTGCATTAGCGCTTCAAGCTCTTAATAAGGAGTCGACGCAGATCATCTTTATTAGGAAGTAATGAAGGTAGAAGGATATGATGAGTTTATGCTTGCAAAGCAGATTCGACCATTTGAATGGAGATGAGAAGCTTGCAAGAGGATTTCTAATAAAGAATGCTAAGCTTAGAAAGTTTTGGTGGACAACTTCTTCAAAAACCATGGAAATTTGAATTTATGTATGATCGATATGTAGTAAGATACTAATGAACTTGAATGGTAGTTCATTGGCCAAAATATTGTAATATTTGTGGTTGAATTTTAGAATTCATGGTATTTTTTTTTTTTTTTTCAAGCAAGATGAAAGTAACGTACTTCACCTTTCATATATATCAATCTTCCTAGATATGGAATATTCATAATATTGATGTATGGACATTTTTAGATATAGATACTTTCAAAATACTTTTTTTTTTTCTTTTTTGAAAAATAAAAATCCAAAATTATTCTCAAGTAGGTTGATTTTTGTGTTAAATTTAACAATCAAACATAAATTATTTTATATTAATATTTTTATATTTTGAATAAAAATTATATTTTATAGGTTAATATAATTAAATGAAAATTTTTTAAAAAATTGATTTTCTCCGACGCTATGATATACACCTTAAAATGTAACAGATGGAAAACATTTTCAGGAAAAATGATTTCCTGAAAATATTTTCCTCTCGAAACCATTTTACGTCGAAATAAACAGAGCCTTATCTAAAGAGATTGAGGAAAGAGATGGAAGAGACAAAATAGAGGTTAAGGTGATTTGGCCAATGGACTATATCTACTGATTAAAGCTTTATAGGCTACCTTTTCCTTAATATTTGATTTGAGTATAATGTGATTTGAATAATTTTAAATAAAAACATATCCCTTAAATTATGGTTAATAAATATTATCTAAATTTCTTGATTTAGAAAGTACAAATTAACATTTATCACAAATGATTTATATCTTTAACATGCCCACAACATGGACGCTCTATTACCGATTGTTCATCTTGAATATCCAATGGCCAAGAATGCTTGTGGGTTGAATTGTAATGGCCCAACTGCTACTATGACGAAATTTGGACTTCACCATTTGGAATCAATTTTGGTGTTAGCCAAAAACTCTATTACCAAGAGATTGAGAAAAGAAATGAAAGAGATAGAAAAAAAAAACTCAATCTTGGGATGGGAAGCAGCACCATTTGTTGTAGGATCCATAGGCTCAGCTTCTGTTGACTCCTCAGCTTTGTCAACCTTTTTACCTGCAACACACAAATAATCCCAACAAATAAGAATTCCATTACATAACTGAGGATAATATAGTTCTAGTTTACCAATTATCATGTTCCAGCTTACCTTTCTTCTTTTTCTTGGTACCCAAGGCTAGCAAGGCCTTGATTTCAGGATCATCTGTTGTCTTTGTGGGCTGCAGCTCCTGCAGAGGATGAGATGTGACTCTATTCGAACCATTTGGCATTAGCAAAACTGTGAATTTTATGTGAGCAACATAATCTCCTGCAAAACCAACAACCCATTCTTGCAAAATTAGAAAAACTAACATCAACTGTGTGTGTGTGAATAGACCAGGGTTCTGCTTTGAACCCAGATACAAGTTTCCTACGGGCCGGCTTCTCATGAAGAACAGGATATGGCTGCAAGAGTTCATGATTAACACATTCACCAAAAGACAATGTTTTAAAAAAAGTGGTGAAGGCACAACACACCTAGCTGTGAAAGGCATGGGAGGAAATTTCTGATTTATTTCACTAAAAATAAACCTCGATGCTTTCATCTTCAAGTGGTAGTTCCTGTCAAACTGCTTCAATTGATGGAGAAAAACACATTCAACAATTTTGCAGTCATAAGCAGCAGCAACCTTCTGAATTGCATCAGTTACATCTTTGTTCTGCCAAAGAACCAAGGTTTAGGGAAAAAATTGATAAAAGGAGAAGAAGGTAGGAATTCACTTTTCCTAATAAAACCACAGTAAAAATAATCACTAAATTTAGATTATAGATTTTAGAAAGAAAAGACAAGAAGAATGGCAGCCATATATGGCACTCTGCTTCCATCAGTTAGTATGGACCTTAAAACTCTTGTTTACACACAATGAGTACTATATCTAACCAATCATACATCGATTGAACACAAAATGTGTACCTACAAGAAGTAAAAGTGCAACTATCCATGCAAGTACTTATAAAAGCATAGAAGTTTAACAAGCATGTAGGTTAGAGATGTATGAATGTACAGACAATAAAAAAGTGAGTAACAAGAATCAATAGCTTAAGCCAGTTCTAGGCAACAGGGAAAGGAGAGAACCAAAATCATATTGATCACATGGGGTAAAGCTGCCTATTGTCCAGGTCGCCTACCACAAAATGGACTCACAGTACACTGCTTCATAACTTACAAAATAAAAAAAAAAATAATAATAATAATAATAATGATTTTGGACTCAATTTTTTCAGTTGGTTCCAACAAATTATAGATCTGATAATTTGCACTCTGAAAACGTAAAAACTTATGTCATCAATCAATGAATAGGGAGGAAAAATGAATTAAAAATAAAAGTATGTACGTTTTATCATTTTAAAATTTGCAAATACTGCAATATTACTCTGCTATCGATAGTCCACCACAGGAAGAAATTGAGTAACCTGGCCCAACAGGCTGAATTTTCAAGCACTGCATACACAATATTTCAACCGTAGCTTTCCTGCAAATAAATATTAAAGCTTGTTTTCTGGTTCATCATAAGTATATCATTCCATCAAACCTTAAAAGTGAGATCACTATGATCCAGACTTTCATAGGCATCAGTGCCTGATATTTTAAATTTGTAGCACATTAAAAAAAATTAACAATCTGAATCTTCAACACACGGAATTTTAGATATAACAGAACCATGAATATAAATTGCAAAGAATATATGCAAAGGCAGCACTAACTGAAGCATTGCACTAACAAGAGACACATAAACGAAGTGGTTGGCTAACATAATCTTCAATTCCAGTCAGTACCCTTGGAGAACAACAACCGATTTCACTTGAAGACAAGCAAGCATTCTCACTGTCTTTTGGGATTAAAATGCTTTCAAGCAAGTGGAAGAAACCTGCAAATGCAAAATACTTGTTAGGAGACTTTTAAGGTCAGCTAGGATTTTTGATCATGTCTTTTAAGTTCTAAATGCTGATAAAAGTTGCTCAACAAATTGTAGGCAGAATAGTATTTAAAAATTGAAATTAATATAGTTAATTGAATGTCCCCTTTCACAGGCTCAGCTCATTGTCATGCTTGCACCATTTACTCACCCAATCTTCCTCATCATGAAAGTGCTCTGTATAGTTTCCATTGTTTTGTGTACAAGTGTGGCTGACATATCCGAGAATATTGTAGAAATCCCCCAATGATTCTCACATTCACTTCATCAATTGATGATTTTTTATGCACGTCTCTGCTGACAATAAAAAAAAAATAATAATAATAAACACAGCAATAACTCAAAATTTTCCAATGAAAACAGTAAAAAAGGTAAAATTAATCCATCAACAATGACTCTAGTAACAATAACAATAAAAGGAATCTCTCTAAATATGCATTTGATTATGAGAATACTTAAGAGTTATGCAAAAATTTTATTGAGTTTCTATGAAAATTTGGGATTGGATTGGCTTCCCTTCCCTGGTCTATCATAAGTCTTTTATTCAATCACTGGCATTTAAACATAGAATTTTTAAACACAGAGAGAGAGAGAGAGACAGACAGATAGACAGACAGAGACAGAGCATACTTCTGCGTCACTCTGATGATTTCTACCAGTAATCCAGGTCTATCAGCTGTCTCTATATAAAGTAAGCTATAAATTGGAGAGAAAAATGCATAATAAGATGATAGATCAATGCACCCATTCTTTGCAAACAATTATCAAACTTCATTCAAAATATGACCTTTTCTTTGGTCCACATGAGACGTAAAAATGAAGAACAAATTACAATGCTAAAAGACAACTTAATCACAAGTAGCAAACCTCCTCTTAGATCCATCTTCCTTCACTTGTATCTGAGCTGCAATATCACATTAAGCTGCAGAACAAAGTCACAAACTTCAGTTCAACTTTGTAAAGTTACAAAAAAGCACATGAAATTGAAGTTGGTTGAGCTAACTAGATCATAGCCATGAAAACTCTGATTGATCCCCACTGTATTACAAATTAATGGAATAAAAAAAAGAAAGAATGGGAGGCTCGCGTAGTTTGTTACGTCTCTATTGGATAAGCCTCAACCATGGCACCACATGGAAAAAGAGGAGAATATTTGATCAATAAACAGAGGACTAATCAATGGAGCCAAACTTGAAACATCCACTGAAGAAGATGGGAAAACGTGATCAAACAGTTGCTGCTCAAGCTGACAGACCTGCAATTTATGTCAGTTTTTATAAAAATTATATAACTATCACATACTCCATTCAAAATCACAAAGCCATTCCCCTTTTTCTTGCTCATCAAATAACAGAGGAAGGCATAAAAATATAAGTGGATTTCCAATACATATTATCTCATCAAGGGACTTAAGGTATCATGCATTCAGAGTATAAGAATAAATCTAAAATCTTCCCCATAATCATAAGATACCGAAATATTCTACATTAACCAAATCGATAATAACTCCTAATATTCAAACACTAGTTGTACATGTCTAGATTTAAATATCAAGATCGTGCTTCTAATCCACACAAAGCTATCAAACACAATTTAAAAATCATATAGAAATCCGGAAAAATACCCAAACGACTCTTGAGGGGGCATCACTTCCAGCTCTACCTCTTTCCCAAGGTTTCCTTCAAAAGAGAAAAAAAGAAGAGCTTCATTTAAAAGCTCCCTTCTTGGCCTTTGTTGTGAAATGAGACCTTTTCAATCGAGGAAGGAGCGAGTTGAGTGAGAAGGACACAATTCCAAGGCTAGAGAAAATGGAACATGGGACTAGGGGCAAAGACAAATAAAAGTTAAAAGCTAGCACTTATAAGAGGAATTGTCTCTTTTTTGGCAAGTGACATGGAGCACCCTTTTCACAAACGCCTCCTGATCCACTCCAAGTCTCGTATCTACTGCCTCCGCTTTCAGCACCTTGTGATCTTTAATTAGATAATTAAAAGACCAATCCTTAAGATGATATTCCAGGGATCATATAAATTTTGCTTATTTTTCCATCTCAAATTCCTGACTTGTCAACTTAAGGCATAGTTGCAGAGTGAAGAAGTTTCGAATTGGCTCCAAATCTTAAATCCATGTATGTCAGTGCTTCAATTGTTTCTGCATATGGAATCCAATAAATCAGAAATTCCCCAAAATCATAAATCATAAATGCTTCAATTGCTCCAATTGTTTCTGCATGAAAAATAATAAAGAAGGAATATCACTGACATTTTAACACTGGTATACATATCACTAATATCACTAACTAGTCAAATCAAGTTTCTTCGTAGAAACGAGTTTGTCTTATCCAATCAGATTGTAGAAATATCTACATGATTCCCACAACCCATTTCATGAATTGCTGCTTTCGATCAAAAAACCAAATAAAAAAATTCATCAATAACCCAAAAATTTCCAATGAAAATAATAAAAATGTAAATTTAATCCGTTCGTTCAATAGAATTTACATTTGACACTAAGAAAATCCTAACACAGTAATGCAAATTTGTATTACATTTTTGTGAAAATTTGGTATGGGATTGACTTTCCTCATCTATTATAACTCTTTTACCTAATACGTGATGCTACCGCTTGTAGAATTTAAATTTCAAATGGAAACAAAAAAAATATTTAAAAAATAAAAGAGAAAACCTTACCTTGACGTGAAAGATAGGAAAAAAATACTGTAAATGTTAAAGCTTTGCACAAATCTGATTGTCGGCAAGGTCTCAAGAAGCATCTATACAAAAAGCTTTACCTTGTTCCTACATATGAAATCAAATAAGATATATATCAAATGCCTGACTGAGTAAAATAAAGAGGAACAACAAGAAGAAAAAAATTATTGTCTAATTGGTGACTTAAAAACCTCAAAATGTTGGCGAAATAGGCTTGCACTCCATTCTTCACGATTACCATCGCCGCCATTACGAAAGTTTGGGACGTGAGCAATCTTTGGCCAATCCTCTCCCGTTCCTTGTTCACATCTTTCTTCCAAGCAAGGACACCCCGCAATTGTCAAACGACGTAAAGAGGTGAGGCGGCGCATACCTTCGGGCAGTGATATTAAATTCGGACAATTTACGACTCCAAGCTCCTGAAGTGAAGTGAGATCGCCCATCCACTCCGGTAAAGACACCAAATTAGGGCACTCCATAATTTGAAGCCCTTGCAAAGTGGTAACATCTCTAAGCTCTCTTGGGAGAGAAACCAAATTTGGAACGTCTACGATAGATAGATGACCAAATCTTGTAGGTCCAAGGCCATGTGCACCATCTTCATTCTCATTGCTGATAAGTTCTTTGCAGCGAATAATAGACAGATTTTCAAGTGAGGTGAGATGTTGAAAGAGTGGGGACGTGGATACTCGCATTTTACAACAATCCCAAATCCCCAGTGTCTCAAGAGAAGTGAGGTTTTGCAGCCACTCTAGTGACAGATATTCAAGTTCTTCCAATTCACTAAGATAAAGATACTTCAATTTGGAGAGATCGAAAAGGGGAGAGGAAGAGGAGGGTGTTGTTTTGCTCCTTGGTGTTAGGGACATCAGAGAGCAATTATGGATAAATAAATAAGAAAGGGAAGGAAATGAAGGGAATAATGGAAGATGATGCTCTACAATTACTGTTTCCCTCTTCTTTCCCCATCTCCTCAACTTTGGCAAATTAGTAAGTGTGAGAATTTTGAGGGGAGAAGACGACACATCACTACCATCATTGCTTATGTACTCCAACTCACTCAATTTATCAAGAGTAAGATGCTTCAGAAAAGGGAATCGGTTCAGTGGTGGGATATGTTGAAACCATTTACAATTACATATTCGAATAGTAGTCAAATTTGAGAGCGAGGACACCCAACTACGTAACGTCACACCTGCATACCCAACTATATATAATAATTTCAAATTTAGGTGTGGCCGAAGGTTTTGCAACAATTGTTCATCATTTTCAATTGCCTTATCATTTTCATCACCAGATTTTGGGTCCCACTCTAATATCAGATGTTGAAGTTGTTGCTTCCTCTCCAAGTTTGCAGTCTTTGCTTCTAATGGAGAAGATCTCGAGTGCTCTAAACCCGTGATCCATAACTCTCCTCTCAACTCATCTAAACCATCCAGGTCCCCTAGCCCACCCCTTCGCTTGGAGAGACAACTTTTTGTCTTCCCTAAAATGTATAGCGACAGTGTTTGGAGAGCGGTCAACTTTCCCAGTCCATGAGGCATATGAGTCAAGCTATTACACCTTTGTAGCCCAAGATGCCTAAGGTTGATCAAGTTTCTAGTGTCTTCTGGCAATTCTTTAAGTCTAAGACAATAATCAAGTCTTAGTGTTTGCAAATTTTGCAATTTAATTATAGAATGGGGGAGTAGTTTGATATCTTTATTCCTAGAAAGATCTAGAAATCTTAAATGCTTTAACTTGCCAATGGAATCCGGCACTTTTTCAATACTCGACCGACTCAAATTCAAAGCACGCAAGCATTTAAAACTTGAAATAAGTGTATTAGAGACTCGCTTATTCGACTCAAGTACCGCAATGTTCACGTTAAGCTCATCATCAAATTCTGGAAGTATTGGAATTCGTAGAAGAAGTGTTCTCATTTTCTTAGCTTTGAGCAAAAGAGCGGGAATATAAGGTAATGAATCTGAAGATTGAAATGCCACATGACGAGTTCTTCCAACTACTTTTTCTCCATCCGGATATAAAATTGTGCACTCTTCACCTGCTACTGACTGTGCAAGATCGTGAATAAGGTCATGCATTTTGCACGTTTCTATTTCACCATATGGATCTCTTTGTACGTCTTGGAAAAATGACCTCCAAAGCAAATCCATAAAATACTCGTGACCAATATCTTCAAGATGTTTGTTTCCATATAATGAATGAAGAAAGCCTTGAGCCGCCCATAGATGAATCAACACCTCCACTTCAATTCCATAATCTTTTGGAAACAATGAACAAAAGGCAAAACATTGCTTCAAGTGTGACGGGAGATGATCATAACTCAACTTAAGTATTGGAAAAATATCATTTTCTAGTTGAGTTATTTTGTAAAGTTCATGGTTTTTAAAGTACAACCAATCAGCTTCTGAATTTTTGAAGTATAATAGACTCCCAATGCTCCTTATAGCAAGAGGAACTTGTACACACTTTTTTACTATATCCCTTCCAATTTTTACTAGCACTGGATTCTTTGGCTTTTTCCCGTCTTTAAATGCCATTTTTTTTAAATAAATTCCAAGAATTTCTTTTAGATAGACCATCCAAATGGTACGGTGACATTGTGCCTGTAATCTCTGCAACTCTTTTGCTACGTGTAGTAATCAAAACTTTGCTTCCCTTCAAGCCACACGATAAAAGTGTTTCCAAGTTCAACCATGTGCCACAATTCTCACTCCATACATCATCTAAAACAAGTAAATATAGCTTCCCATCAATTTCTGCTCGAAGCTGACTTTGTAACAAATCCATCTCGAGGCTTTCTGGTCTCTTTTTAGTTGCAGATTCTATAAGTTTTGCAACAATAGTTTTCACATCAAAAGGATTAGAGACGCACACCCACAGTCTTAGCTCAAAATGTCTTTTGACTTCATCGTCATTGAACACATACTAAGCAAGTGTGGTCTTACCTAGTCCACCAATCCCAACTATGGGAATGACGGAAACGATTTCTTCTACATTAGAATCCAATAACAACTCTTTAACTGCCTTCTTTTCACCCTCTCTCCCAATGACTTGTTCCTCACGAACAAAAGAGTGTGTGTCTTCTCTTTCCCTATGCTCAAACTCATGTGTCAGTATAAGGCGGTCATTGAAACCAAATTTGATCTTATCATCTGCAATTTCATCCAGTCTCGCCCTAAGTGCCTTGATCCTATGACCTATTTTAAGGCCATATACAAGCTGGTTCGATTTTGAAAAGAAGATGCGTACCTGTCATACCCTCAAATATTTAGTTTGGTCCATTCTGTAAAGTTAAAACATTTTTTGGACTATGTGTATAATTAAGTAAAATATGAAGGTCATGTTTGTAATTGTTGTAAGTTTAAGTTGGGTTTTTTTTTTTGGTTTCATTTACAACTACCCATTCGAATCCGTTCATTGTGATAGTTTTAGAATTCCCCTACAGTTGAATAGTTGGGGGTTTAACATTATAATGGGGGCAGGTAATTTATGTGACATTTTCAAACTCCATTTGTTCTTGGGAAAGATGTTGCAACTTAATTAAATGTACATTTTAGCATATGATTTTTTTTTTTTGGGTGGCAGCATATGGTTAGTACTCTTACAAATGAGACTATTTTAGGTAAGATTCCATTTATAGCAGCAGTAAGGATAAAGAAAACAGACAAAAGAAGAGAATATAAAAGCATATATATATATATATGTCAAAATGATACATGAAAACGTGGTTGATGTAACACCCCCATATTTGATATAAGTTAGTATGAGTTTTGGCCCAATGTATTGGGCTTAGATACGTGAACCAATGTCATTGGCCCTAGTGAACTTAATATAAATTGGATCAAAGCCCCTAAAAGAGATTATAATTGATAATTAATTTCTTAACCTAATGGTCTAATCCATGGCATAGTCTTTTCCCTAATGATGGGCATAATTTAATGTTTCATTCATAATTTTGTAAGATGGTAGTTTTTAACCAAAAACTTATTTAAATCTATTGTACAAGATGTGTTGATCTTTTTGGAACAAAATATTGTCCTTTAAAAATGACGTTTATAATGATGTTCATTCATGAAAAAGACATAGGATCTAATACCTAAAGCCCATTGTGACTATTGGTGTGAATCGTGTCTTTAAAATGAGTTATGAACATAGATTTTTAGGCTAAATCAGAAACTTTTATAGCCAAAAATCTCTTTTAAATGGCTCCTTTGAGTGGTAAAACCCTTCTAAACATTAACCCTTAAAGTGGTGTTAAAACTATATCAAGAAAATAAATAATTTCTCATATATGGCATCAAGAAGGGCTTTGGGTTAAATCTGGAAATTTTCAGTCCATGACATGTTTAGGTGGGTATTTGATCCCAATTTCATAAAGTGAAATACCTTATAAGTGTTTTGGGCAAAAGGCCAAGTGACCAAGTGTAGTGCAATAGTTTAGGTCCATTTAGTGACCTGTTGGCCTTATTTGGTTAGCCTAGTCAGGATGAGGTTCAAATGAGTCATTTCTGACCTAAGCCCAATTGAAGACAATTTTTAGATTTTTGGAAGAAAACTAAGCCACCTTTTTAGGGAAATTCCAAGATTAACCCTACTTTGATTTATTTATTCAAAAGTTATGAAAATATTAATAGAATGAGTTAGACTAGAATATGATACATTTTAAGGAAAAATAAAGCTTGATGTTCGGACCAAGGTTCAAAAAAAAAAAAAAATTGTTTTTTTTTTTAAAAAGAAAAGAAATTCTAGGGTTAACCACTTAACTTATTTCTAGAAAGAAAACATCTAATAATAGGGGCAGTTCAGAAGAGTCAAGTAAGTTTGGAACAACTTCTAGTCGGGATTTACGTGCTTAGTACCTGTTTTGCCATCTTCTTATCCCGTCTCATCAGTTGTCGGCGTAGAAGTTGAGTGGAGTAGTCATCCAGCAAGTCGTCAACGTCGTACATGGCATCCTTGAGCTTTCGAAGCCAATCTTTGATCGCATGGTTATGGGCCTGCTTCTCCTCTGAGTCCAAAAGCACAGCTTGGATGGTGGAAACGGTGTCCCTGAGCTTTCGAAGGTCATCTTTGAAACCCCATAACACTCCAATCTCTTGGAGAGCAAGAGAGCCCAAACTCCTAATGATGCTCCCAGCTGTGTCGTAGAGAACTATTTCAGCCATTTGTGGGTTGTGGGTGGTGAGTCAAGTAAACCGATCTTGAGGGAATTATTGATAATGCAGAGGTGTATGGGATATATTATTGATGATTTAGAGGTGCATCATTGACTTGACGTTCAAACTTCAAAAGGGAGTCCATTAGATATGATGTGGTTATGCAATTGCAGCCCATATTTCACTTCTTAAATCTTCTTGTCGTCTCGCCGAAGAAGAAGATTTTATAGCTATAATGGGTGCACTACAAAAAACCATTTTCTTACATGAGTTTCCCGACGTGTTCTAGTGTCCGACACGTCAGAAAAATTCTTCTCGACGGGTCATTTCGACGCCGTGTCGAGTGTCGTAAACGAGGGTGCGAGAAAAAATTTCTGACGTGTGACTAGGCAACACGTCGAGAAAATTCTGACGTGTTACCCACTAACACGCCGAAGAAATTTTTTCTCGACGTTGCATTTTAGACACGTCCGAAATTTTATGACGTTTGAAATGCCACGTAGAAAATTTCTGACGTGTGAGTGGGTAACACGCAGAAAATTTTCGACGCGGTAGTTCGACACACGTCTGAAAATTAAAAATTAAATAAAAATTAAATACTTTTTTTAATTTTTTCTGAATTTTTAATTATTAATTAATTAAATTATTATTTTTTTCTTTTTGATTCTTCGCACGCACGGCAGCTCCTCACGCCTGACGTGCGTGCGAGATCAGCACTACACCATGGTGCAGATCTGCACTATGGTGAGAGCTGGAGAAAATTTTCTCCATGCCAACTCTGATTTTTCTCTCTCTCTTCAAAAATCAATCTGAAAACCTTAAAATCTTCAAAATCGACATCCTCTCCTCTTCTTCTTCTCTTCTTCTTCTTCTCTTCTCCTTTTTGTTTTTCTTTTTTCTTCTTCTTCTCTTCTCCTTTTCTTTTTCTTTTGATCTCTGCATGCTTCTCAATTTTTCCCCTTCACCTTTGTTTTCTCTTCATCCTCAGTGGTGCCTGCGGCATCGCAGAGAAGCAATGGGAAAAAATGTGCCACAGGAGATTGAGACAAGAGAGAGATCGAATGTCTGGGAAAAAAATGAAGAGGTAAAAATATTAAGTGGGAAAAAGTTGAGGGGGAAATAAAAAGAGGGAAAGAAGTTCAAAATCCCGCCCAAAGGGGGCCAATCGAGGTAACTTCTCGACGTACAGTGTCTTGCGCCAGAAATTTTCGACGTGACGACACTGCGCGTCGAAAAATTTCTTATATATATTTATATATATAAAATATAAAATTATATATATATATATTTTTACGACGCTGCAGTGTCAAATTAAAGAAATAAATATAAAAAAAAAAAATATATATATATATATATATATATATATATATATATATATATATATATATATATTATTAGTTTATATTTATAAATATACATATTCTGATTATATATATATATATATACATATATATAGCATTACGACGCAAGTGCATCACCATGTCAAAAAATCTCGACACAGCAAACTTTGCAACGCCGAAAATTATATCATTTTTAAATTTTTTAAATTTGTAATATTTTTCTCGACGCCCACATATGAAGCGTCGAATTTTCTCGGCGTATTCAAGCAGTATACGCTAGAAAATACGACGTGTTACTATATATAAATATATATATATTATTATATATCAATATATATATAATATATATATATATATACATATAATTTTATATTTTATATATATAAATATATATAAGAAATTTCTGACGTGCGGTGTCGTACGTCAGAAAATTTTGACGTCTGACTTACACAACGCACGTCAGAAATAAATATAAAAAAAAATATATATATATATATATATATATATATATATATATTAGTTTATATTTATAAATATACATATTCATTATATATATATATATATATACATATATATACGATTTCGACGTGCATCACCATGTCGTAATTCTCGACGTGGCGCTTGCCACACGCAGAAATTCGAACGTGGCGATGCCGCACACGCCGAAATTTTTGACGTGGGCAAACTTTGCAACGTCGTAAATTATATCATTTTTAAATTTTTAAATTTGTAATATTTTTCTCGGCGCTCCAACATTTAAAGCGCTAGATTTTCCGACGCGTCCAGCAGACCGCGCCGAGAAAATTCCGACGCGTTACTATTCACACGTCGGAAAATTTTTTCCGACGCTTTATATATAACGTGACGTAAAAATTGCTGAGGTGGCAAAAAATTACACTTAGGAAGAACTCGAGGAGTTATCTCATGAGGATTTACAGATGATGAGGAACTTGCATTGATAGCTAGTAAGGTATTTTACTTAATGAACATAGAATTTCCAAGAAATTTGGAAACAAAAAGAGAGTACTGAGTAGAAATGAAAGAGACCAACGTGGTCCAAAATGTTATGAGTGTTCGCTATGGTCATGTGCAAAAGGATTGTGCTAACCTCAAGAGTATTAAGCCAAAAGGTCAAAAAGCTTTCAATATTACATTGAGTGACACTGATGAGGAAGAAACTCCTAATTATATGGCTTTTGGTGAATCTTATGATTTTGATGATTCTAATCAATCAGATGTTCAGTCTGCCCCTGATAATGAATCAAATAGGGTTAATGATCTTCAAAACTCCTTTAACAATTTAATGGAAAAGTTTTCTATGCTTATAAATACTAACTTGAAAATTGTTAAGGATTTTAAGAATCTTGAGCTTGAAAGGGATAATTTGTTGAAATCTTTGAGTGATTCACATGTTGTTTGCAATACTCTCAAATCTGAAAATCATGTGTTAATTGCTAAAAATAAATCCCTTCAAAATGATCTGATTGCATCTAGAAATCACTTGAGTAAATTCTCTAGTGAAAAGCTTGATAAAATGTTGCATATTCAAAAGCAATCTAGCGACGATCCGCTTAGGATTTGATAAAGCTTCTTTGTCTTCTAACCGTGCTTCTACTTCAAAGAACTGCTTTTGTTAAACCAGTTGAAAGTAGAAGAATCTTTCAAGTGAAGAAAAGCAAGTGAAGTGCTCCAATTCCTCAAGGTAATAAAGGTAAGAAAATCTACATTGAGCCTCAAGCATCTTGCCCTACATCTAGAGTTGTGCATCCTCCTAGGAAATTACCTTCTACAAAGGTTTGTCCCTACATGTCATCACTGTGGCAAAGTGGGTCACATTCGACCTCACTGCTTTAATTTGAAACCTCATGTGCATATAAATAAAAATTCCTATTCTAGGAAAGAAAGTGAGGGTTTGGTCATAATGATGAGAGAAGTGCTATCTAGGCTAGATAAGTTTAAGCAAAGTCATAAGCCTAGACCTAAGATTTCTCAAGTTTGGGTTAGGAAGGATGATACCATTCACCCCTTGAGGGAGAGTGGTGATGATCTCACCTTATGTTAGGTGAGTCACCCACATGTCTAGGATTGTTTTTCTTGCATATCTTTGCATATCCTAGAGCATGTTGTTTTTCGTTTTTCATTGCATTTTTGTTTTATTTTGTTTTGAAATTGTATTTTGTTTGTGTGCATTTCTTTTGTGAAAAATAACAAAAAGACAAAAATATTTTACTTTGGTTGTTTTTTTTTTTTCTTTCTTTTCTTTATTTTGTCTTATGCACCTAGATAGTTCATTAATTTCTCATGTTGCTTTATATGAATTTAATTCCTTACGTCTTGGAATGTTCTTAATATGCATGAGATGAAAATTTGTGTCAATGGACTTGTTTTTGTGGTTACCTAAAGCCTGAGCTTATGTGGTACTTTTTGCCTATGCTTTATCTCTTGTGCACAGTTAAGCTTAAATTGAGGTTTTGTTTCACTTTATTTGTGAGGTCTGTTAGGTAGCCATATGAGGTTTTTGACTAGTCATATTTTTCAAATTGACCATATGCTAGTTGAACCTAGGGCTTAAAAATTCCTGCTTTCTCTTCACAGATAAGCACCAAAAGTTTAAGGACACTTTCTCAAAGAGAAAAATAAACAAAATAGTGAAACAAATAAAATCAAAAGATCATATTCCAAAAGGAATTTATTTCAACGTGTCAAACTTGTGCAAAATATTTTACAAAGAGAATTGTATAGGATGAGAGTGGCTAGGCCCTAGTATGATAAGGTTTGACTTTTGATTTGATATACTTGTCAAAACCTCATGGTGGTGAAACTTTCTCCTCATTTTGTAAATTGAAAATTTTTCTCTTTGGATGTGTTAGTTCTTGTGTTGGCTTAATTCAGTTTCAAAATGCAGAGGTTACTATTCACGGACTCAAACACTGATATAGAATCCTCAAATCCAATCTCCACCGTTCATAATGTAGATTTATATGTTATGAACGTCCTTGCAAAATTTCAGCTCAATTGGACCACAAAGACCCATTGATTGGAGTTATTGATCAAGATTGGACAGCATTTTCAGAATGCTGTTTCACCCATGTCCGACATGTCTTCCCCGGGTCCGGACCTCATTTCCAGAAATTCAAATTTTGCTCCGCAAAGCTGTGTCCGGACAGCCCATTAACATGTCCGGACACCCCGTAAGTTTTAGGCCCAAAACGTGATTTTAAGTGGGTTAGGTCTAGGGTTTTGTCGGGGGTATATATACATCATTATAGAAGAGAAAATCACAAATTTTCACCCTCAGAGAGTTTGTGTGAGGCTGTGCTTGAGTGATTATTTTGTTGTGAGCCAAATTGATTCCTCTTAGAGGATTTTTGTTAGTATTGATTGTGTGCTTAATTGAAGTCTATCGGAAGGGTCCGATAAAGGAGAATCACGTTGAGGAAGATTGTGAGCGAGGAGACAAGTTTGAGGCTTGTCGATCTTACAGAGTCAAGGTCTTGCAAAAGGTTGTAAATGTTCCTAGTGTCTGTAATCTCTGAATAATCTTTTGATAGTGATTTCCTGGGTTTGGCTGCCCCGGAGAGGTTTTACTTTTAGAACGTTTTCTAAAGGTTTCCTCTTCATCACCAAAATCTTTGTGTGTGATTGTTCATACTTTGGTAATTGTTTGCTTTGATAAATATCCGTTAATTCCGCATAAAATTGTGATATTTATCTATTTAGAGTTTTTCAAAGTTTTCCACCAAACTGGATTAGAAGAATTTCTCTTAACTTAGTCTTTAAAAGTGATTTGTGTCCTTTTTTTAATAATATATAAGATACACATAAATTTTTAATAAAATTTATTTCAACTTTATTCCTACTATTAAAAAGAA
Organism: Corylus heterophylla; assembly: GCA_016403345.1. Lineage (NCBI taxonomy): Eukaryota > Viridiplantae > Streptophyta > Magnoliopsida > Fagales > Betulaceae > Corylus > Corylus heterophylla. The sequence goes on along the minus strand of JADOBO010000216.1, from coordinate 12,396 downwards.
CTGAAGTCGCCCATTTTTCCTAACATCTCATTCCATGACTTATAACATTCTTTGCATGAATGAGAACATATTGCATCATTTTCATTGAAACCGTGTTAGAGGTTGGTGATGGTCCATTCCATATCATTATCGCTTGAACGCATGAGGAAAGATTTGGAAATCGTGGGAGTCGTTGATGCGTCATTATTCCTTATTCATTGAGTTTTTTTTTTTTTTTGTAAATTGGACATAAATAGGTGCATTTATGTGATGAGACAGTAAGCCAGTCAAATAAATATCCAATATTTGCCATTTGTACAATAAATGTATGGAAAATTTGTGCCTTGGTGGATAAGATTTGGCAAAGCATAGAGAAGGATAATAGTAAAGCTAAGGTTGAGTGGGGTCGCCATGTTCGTTTGTCTCTTAAAACGTGTTGTTTCGTCTCTTAATTTCTTCTTCACCTCCTAAACAAGGAATTATATATTACATATTATGCACTTTCGGTTATTGACCACCAATATTATAAAAAGTTTTACTGCATACCAAAAGCAGCCACTAATCTTCAAGTTGTTATCTAATTAATTACCTTCCTATGTGAAGAATAATAGGATCTCTCGCCTAAGGGACGCCATGATTAAGTATTTTAAAGGATCAAATGTCCAAGTGACACTTTAATTGACACGACTCACTTAATTAAATACTTAATATAACACAAAATTAAGAAGTTAATGTTAGGATTGAGGAATTAATCTAATCTGTTTAATTAAATGGATCGGGTTAAGATTGACTTACATGATCTTATATATATACTTTTATCATGCATTTAAACTCCGACACATAAATATGAATTGTCACCCCTACTCTAAACTCATCAATTCTTACATGAAACGGAATTCTCCAAAATTTTGTCCGAATTTCTTGAATTCTAAGCACAATAGTTAAGAAATTCCAATATATGCTATATTAGGTTGATAAATGAAGGTGGGGCTTGTTTATTGGCTTTGTGTTGGGCCTTTTTGCAATATTTTATTTTATTTTTTAATTTGTTTACCCTACCTAATATTTAAAAGATCCTCATTAATAGTAGTAGGCATTTGGGTAGGTCATTGCTCATCAAATCAGCCAGGCCGTATTGGTATTGACGTATAACTATTTCAACGATTATCGATGGGTTTATATTTATAAGGACGGTGAACTTAGGTATCTTTATGTTTTTTCATTATCCAAATTAAATTTTTGCAAAATGTATTCACTGACACCTATGCTATATGGTGTCAAATGTAATTTTTCCTTTTTTTTCTTGGCAAGAAAGAAATTATTTTTCTTCAATTGAGTGCATTTTATTATTATAATTTCTCACTTCCTTGGAAAATAAGAAGCGATACGTGACATCAACACGGTTAAAGCCGAGTGGCCGTGGTCGGATCCAAAGGTGTTTAATATGGACGGTGAGTCGGGTATCTTATAAATCTGCTAACAAAAAGAGTCAACACTTTTGAAAATTGGTTCGATCTTTGTGGAGTGGAATTTCAGTATTATTTGAAGATTGAATTCAATCGTACATGCATTTCCAGAAATTCCAGTTGGGTCTTCCAAGTAAATCCCATTTCTACTTTGCTTGACGTTTAAGCCACGCTGCGAAATTGGTGTCAATGGTTCAAGGAATGCCGTGTCAAAGGTAATGTAGAGATATTTAGTTGGAAAATGGAACCAGCAACACTAGGTGGGACAGCACTACTAGTTGAATGGGAAATGTAGAAAAAAGGCAGGAGTAGGCTCGAAGAGTTGAATGGAAATAAAACAAAACCACGCTTCATCAAAGACAATATTTTTCAAAATTATCAAAATATTGTTAATATTCACCTCAATGACAATGATGAAACAATCCTTAGTAAAATAAAAACAAAAATATTAAAACTTCTAAAAAATTAAAAATTCATTTTTATTTTTTTTTCAAATTTATATATAGAAGTATTTTTTTTATTAAATTGAGAAATTTATAAGCACATTTTATCTTTTGCTAGCTTTGGGGTGACATTGACAAGACGCTTTAGTAGTTTGGGGAGACATTATCAAAATTTGAGGAGATATTGTCAATTGAGTAGTAGTTTGAGGAGGTGCTTTAAACTTTACCCTTTTTTTTTTTTTTTTTCAATGGCTTACTAGTTTCCTGTAATTACTTAATTCCTCTATTTGCTTACTCTCCTCAATTTTCTCTAATTCATTATTTTTTGAAATTGGTGAACATAATTCATGAGTTGGTGAAATAATTGTGGGGGTAGAAACAACAACCAATTTTTTTAAAATTTGCTTCTTTTTATTGATAATTCTTAAAAGATGGAATGAATAAAAAGGAGTGTGTATAATTAAATTTTTCTTTCACAATTTCTTGCAAATTTGATTCTACTTTAATTGCTTTTTGTTCTACCAATTATTTTTTCTTTGACAATGTCGGGTCTTAGCCGAGTCCTACCTGGTCTCGGCGATATGCCAGCTAAGGTCTTGGCAATGGCTCAAATGAGTCTTGTGATTACAATCAAATCATTGCACTTGCGTATCAATTCTTTGTGATTTGATTACCTTATTATGTAGTGTATTCACCTATCCTATTTTTCTTGTAAGTAGGGGATATTGATTGATCTTGTAAATCAATCAAGTGAAATAAGAGCAAAATGTAACTTATGGGGTTTTATCATGTAGACGAGGGTCATAAACCAAACTACTTAAAATCTTGTTTATTTTTTATTCCGCTTTGTCTTTATTTGTCTATTTGATTATCATTTCTTTTAGCTAATTTTAGAATGAAAAGCTCAAACTCAAATAATAGTTTACAGTTTTTTTTTAAAAAAATTATTTTCTGGAAATTAAATAAGTTTTTTATCAAACTAAAAATATTTTCTAAAAATTATTTTACACCAAAATAAAAGCAGCTTACCTAAAATGATATATATATATATATTTGTTGTGACTTGTTTTGTGATAAATATTTGTATGCAGGGTTTGGGAATGCTTTAGTCACAGAAGAGACATCATATCCACATCTAATTCATGTATTAACCAAACTGCAAAGAAATAACTCACTTGGCAACGAGCTCAAATCTTTCTGCAATCTCCTTGAAACATTGTTCTCCGTCTGATCAACTACTCGTTGCAACTTCGTTTCCCGCTTGGACTTGTTCTCGTCTCTCCACAGACCGCATTGACCGGCTAGCCGAGAAACCTGAAAACCCACCAGAACGCATCCACTTGCTCACTTTCTCTGACCCATTTGCCTAATTCATTGCAAACCCAGATGGTTTACACCCCAATCTTCAACCCAGCAAAAATTAAAACCCTAATCCTAATTTCTACTGGGATTGGAACAAGTTTATTATTAAAATGTGGGTTGCGATGGGGATAGACACTATGGGTTAGTGTGGAAGATGGATGGCAATGGGTTGCATGAAGCGCAGATGAGTTGCTGGGTTGTAGATTAGTTTCAGGCGTGGAAGATGGGGACTTCAAAAATTTTTGTTTTTTTAATTTTTTTTTAAGGGTACATGGCGTATTATGGAGTGACACGTGAGACTAACGGAAACTAGCCTAGGTAGTGATTCTTTTCCCATATGTGAAGTACTAAATTTGTTATGTTTTAAAACCTAATAGGAAAAAATAAAAACACTAGAACTCAAGTACCCAAAAGTTATTAACCTTTCAAAAAAAAAAAAAAAGTTATTAACCCTTCCTTAAACAATTAATAGGTGCGTGCTCATGCATTTCTCTCCTATTTTTATTCTTTAAAGTTTTAAGTTTTTAAGTAAAAGTTAAATAATTTAAGGAGAAACTTCACTTTGCCACCTAAACTATCAACTGATTTGACTTACCTTGAACTTGAACTCTCAAACTTTGTCTCCTGAACTTAAAAACTCTCACTTTGCCCTCTATTAATTTTCAACGCTAAAATCAAATTCGTTTGACTTTATACCCATTATACTCTCATCCCAAAACTACCTTTGTTTAGGCTAATACTACATGACTCTTAGCCCAAAATGACATCGCTTTGAACATTATTTTATTTTTTATTTTTATTTTTAAAAAAAAAAAAAATTTGAAGAAGAAAGCGTGACTACCCCCTTGGCCATGGGGTTGTTGTCTCTACCTCCATCTTGGCCGTGAGGGTGCCACAAATGTCTTTGAGGTGTGCGCCACACCCTACGCCCAAAACCCATTTTCGCAATTTTTTTTTCTTTTTGGAATTTTGGGGAGAGCCGGACCACTCCTCGGCCATGGGGGTGGTTCATCCACTCACCAGATCGCCATGGGCCAACCACCCGCATTTTGGCCAAGGGTGGTCAGGCCACCGATTTTTCTTCTTTTTTTTTTTTTTAAAAAGAAAAATTTATTTAAAAGGTTGAATGCCCAAAACAATGTCTTTGGAATGAGGGTAAATGTTGTAGTTTGGGGTGTTTTCAAAATTTCAAGTGGACTCGAGTGAGTGCATAATAGGCATAAATATACGAACTGTTTAAATTTAACGGTGAAAACTAACAGAGGAGGACAAAGTGATAGAAATTGAAAGTTCGTAAGTCAAAGTGAAAGGTTTTGAAGTTCAAGGGGATATGTCAAAAAGTGTGATAGTTCAGGGTATAAAGTGAAGTTTTCCCTAATTAAAACCTATATATGGTGCCTATTATCATTTCTCTTTTTGGAAAGGAAATATCTTTATACCATCTCAAATATAACAATTTAGATTGATATATGAAAGTCCACTCAATTTTCTCAAATAATTAAAGCTTTCATAATCAAAATTAAAACTCCAATATTCAAAACTACCGCATATATGCGTTAGTGTTGTCTACCCCATTCCCATTAATCAACGCTAGCTTCTTTTCTCCATTTATTATTTACTTCTCCTTCCTTCTCTCTCATTGTCTTTATCCTGATTTCCCGTTACTTACTCTTTCCATCCACTTTTCATTTCTTTATTTTTTCACGGCGATTCCTTTATTTGTCTTTAACTTGTCTTGGCTTTGCTTTGCTTTGCTTAGCTTGGCTTGCTCTCATAGCAAATGTTAAACAGAAATTGCAGAGTTGTAGCCAAACTCCTGAAATATCTACAAAATATAAAAATCAACATAATAATACTAAATAAAATATAAAATAATTCTAATAAAGTATGAATTAAGCATATAAAATATACACTATATATATTGTGCCCATCAAACGGCTGTGTTGAAATTTAAATACGAAAAATTATTTGCACGTTTAAAAGTTGGCTCTCGGAAGTTTGGAGCTTTTTGGACACTCGCAAATTTGAAACCACTTAACAAAAGCAAACCAATTTTGAATTTTTAACTCTTTTTTTTTGTTTTGTTTTTTTTGTTTTTTTTGTTTTTAAGTTAAGATGGACGAATTTCTTTAATTATATAAATATATAAAACTCCAAGGCAACCCAATTAAAACAAAGCACTGCCCATTCGGTCACCCACCCAAAATCAACCAAAAGCAAAAGGAAATAATATCCAAAAATTAATACCCAAAAGCTCAAGATTAACCCAAAAAATGAAGAGAAAAATATTCTATCAAACTCACAACACAACCCTCTCCCGAGCCACCCATATGCACTGCAATAATCGAATCTGTTGAGATTATGCCATTATGACATTGGCCACGTTTGTCATCCAAGCAAGTTTTCGAAGTGGATCGTTATATAATCAATGTACCTGGAATTCCTATTTGTTGAAACAATGTAACATTTCTCGAAGTAATAAAGCATATACTATAGTAGCCATCATAAATGCTTATTTAATTGTACACAAGATGAGCAGAAATCCAGAACAAGTTCTAGTCATCACTAATTCACTTATACTGTCTATACATAGATGTTGCACCTATTTACCTCTCGGACCCTAAGATACAAACACTGAAGCAGTTGAATACAATTAGGAGTAATTACTTTTCCTCTTATCATTTATAATGCATTGTCAATTTGCCTCCATGAACCATCAAAATTATCGTCCAATCTCATCGGACATTCTACTTTATTTCAAAACCCTCATTCCATCAGTCAACCTCGTTAAATTGGACGGAATATTCTCTTTAGACGTTAAATCTCATTAAAGACATAAATACTCCCAAATAAAAATTAAAATAAAAATATAAATTAATTTTTTTGGAAGAAAATTAATTTTAAGGGTATTATATGTAATTTTGTATATAAAGTTAGGTATTTGAGTCATTTCAAGTTTTCTAACGTGGTTGATTGACTTAATGGGTTTTTGAAGAAAATTATAGTCCTTAGAATTATGAATGAATTTTAACAATTTATGGGACCAAATTGTCAATGCATTATAGTTGTATGTTGATGTGAAAAAGGTAATTACCTCAAATAATTACATAAAAAACATAATAAAAGAAAAACACTTGCCTTACAAGTAAAATGAACCAAATATGGAAATTTACTAATTATTGAGAAGGTAAGGAGGAGAGAGGAAGAAACACTGAAAAATATTAGGGACTACAATTTTAACTGATAGCTCATATTTGAACTTTGGCCTTCAAAAATTCAATTGCTTGACAATTTTAGCCTTCAAATTTAACTTGGCTTCAGCAATTTTAGTCAATAGCTGGTATTTGAATTTTGGCCTTCAAAAATTCATTTCAACTCCGGCCATTTTAGCCAATAGCCCATAATTGAACTTTTACCTTTAATCCTTTAATTCCGATTTTGGCAATTTTAGCCGATAACCTGTAATTTTGAACATTGGCCTTCAAATATATTAGAGCTAAGATAATTTTAGCTGACAACCAGTAATGTAGATCTTACAAAGAACTTTCGACGCAAGTATCAAGGACAGTTAAAAATAACTAACGGCAAACTAACAAAAGTGAGATATATGGCTTTTCATTTTTTTTTCTCTCTCTTTTCGTTCGTTTTTCTTCTCCTTGTCTTTTACGTTTAGGAAAAACGCATACCACTTTCCTTGTTATCCTTTCTTTCTCTCTTTTCTTTCTGCCGACACCATCACTTCTCACTTTTGTTTTTCTTCTCTCAATTTTTCCACGCCTAGCTCCACCGCCCTTTGTCTCCTTGTCTTTTCTCCCACGGCCACGACAGCACCTTTTTTTTTTTTTGGGCTAATCTCTCTCTCCTCGCATTATTTCCCGATATCATTGCCGACCAACCACCTAATTCTTATTATATATGTTTTTTTCTTTTTCCCATTTTATTCACAGCAGCCCCACAACCACTCACTTCTCTCCTTTCTCCTATAACTCACGCATGTCTCCCACTTCCATTAATTTATTTTTCTCCTTTCTTGTTTTTTTTTTTTTTCCTCTTTTCTTCTCCTTGTCTTTTAGCAATGAATCATAGTCTCTGCTCTTAACCAAACTAGAGAGACAGAGAGCAGAAGAGAGAGAATTTGACTTGCTGGGGTGCGAGTGAGCAAAGGCAAAGGTGCTCCAGTTGATGCTGCATTGCTGCTCCTGCTGGGCCAACTTTTACTAGCCGTTTATTTCACTATTAGTAGCCGTTATTTTACTTACATTAGCCGTTATAGTGTAGACGTTACTTTGTCTCCTTGTCTTGTATGGCTTAATACCAAACCTGGGTGTGTTCAATTTTAAGCAATGTACATGTGGAATATTTAATTTAAATATGGTTGAATTGACCAAGTCAATGTTTGATCTCGTAACATTTGGTTTTGATACCATATCGATCACCATTTATTTCAAAAGTTTAATGATAGGAAGAGGTAAATTTTAATTACTTAATTATTACTTTATCACTCTCCATCACATATGAGCTCAAACTCCCTTAAATAGGTAATGCTCAATATGTGAAATATTTAATTTAAATAGAAGTGAATTAGCGTAGTCAAGAGTTCGATCTCGGGATCTTTGACTTTCGATACTATGTTAAATCACGGTTATTCCAAAAGCTTAAGTTTTTGGACAACCGGTAATTTAACATGGTATTAGAGCCAAAATCATCAAAAATTTGTACCACTCTGCTATGGATAATCCACCATAGGAAGGAATGGAGCAACCTAGCCCAAAAGGCTAATTTTTCTGCATGCACAATATTTCAAAGAATAGCTTGTAAAACACACATTATTGATTTGGAAATTTTGTATGGATTAAGGATGGATGATTGAATGATATGTAAAATAATGGATTGAAAATGGAATTTAACAACGTATTATAGAGAAGGATCAATTCGAGTTTGATCATACTCCTTTTACAAGACTAGGCTAAAATATTAACTACAAGCTATCAAGAACTACAAACTACGATTCGGTAGGTACAAGTTCTTCGATAATGGACTTCTACCGACTTTTGGTTTATATACCATTTATCAAGCCCAAGCTGTCACGCCAATTGATTCCAGCTATCAAGCCCAACCGATTAACAACCTGCCTAGCCCAACCGACTAACAACTCAAGCCCAAGCGATTAACAATATGGCAGCCCAACTTATAAACTCTCATCTTATAGCTAGCCTGCAAATAAATATTGACATTAAAAATATTATCTATGACAATCAAAATCATATTAATCTAAATAGTTGGAATAAGATTAATGAAAGTGTCACACCATAAACTGAACTATTCACAAGGTTTAGAATAAGATATGCTTTCTTCTTGGATCAATCTCCTACCATTTATGTTCATGGCAGATGATCATTGCTTTCATCCACCAATTAATTCAATTAATTCCCTCTTAAACTCTAAAATCTTGGGTCAATAATTCATCTTAGTGAAAAATATTGTTATAAATAGAGAGATTGAACTTGATAACAGCAGTTTTCGCAGCAATAATATCACAAAGGTGCAGCCAAAGTAAGTGTCTGAGAATCTGCTGCTGTTATGTTATGTTAGAAGAATTTGATACTTGAATTGCTGTATGTTCTTCTTTTGTCATTATCCTATATAATTTTGAAAAAATTAGTCATTGGATTTGTACACCCACATAAGTGAAGGTGTGAGTTTTACCCATCCAATGGTTGACGTTTTTTTAAATTTTTTTTTTTTATAAAAATAAAAATAATTGTATGAGAGAAATTCATGAGAAGGACTTGAAAACACAACGCAAGTAATGTAGACAAGATCCAAGGCACATACAAGCACTAATGACATCGAACCTAGTCTCACCATCAAAGGGTCACAGGTTTTACAGAGGAATTACATTAATTGGTGGATGAAGGAAATGATCATCAACCATAAACGCTGATGGTTTGGATTGGATCTCCAGAAAAATAGAGGGTTCTCCTAATTGAGGATGGATGGTTCCAGATGTCAAAATACATATTATTTTTTAGATTTTCAGGACAATAAAAAGATATCTTGCGATTTAAAAACACTCAATTTAAAAATAAGAAAAAAAATTTGGGATTTCTATAAGTAGGTTAGGGATACTTATTTGAAAAATGGAAATTTAAACTAAAATCACGATTTCGTGATAACAAATATTTGATAAAAATACCTTTTAACATGTTTTACTAAACGCTTTTACAATTTTAAAAAATAGCGATTTCATAAATACAAATCTTAAAATTACACTTATTGAAACCGCAATCCCAAACAGATCCGAAGTCATAGTTCCCTTTTTCTTTATTCTTGCTGGCTGATCGAATCATGGATTGTTTCATCTTATTTTTAGTACTTCCGTTTGATTCATTACTTTTTTCAGGTTTGTTCTCGAAGCAACTTAAGCTTTTGCATCTATTTTGTAATTTTATATCTTCTAATTTTTTTATATTTTTTAATTTTTTTTTCATTAACACTAATTTTATATGTCAATTTAGGTTTTGGCCTCATTCGGTGTATATGTATGGAGTTGAAAATGAGAATTTCTAGAAGCAGGTTCTAGAGCATGTCGGACTCACGAAGCCGGGTCCGGACACAAAAACCAGAAACCATGTTTTGAAGGAGGGGTCCGGACCTCTAGAATCAGGGTCCGGACCCCATTTCCGTAGTGTAGTATGAAGGGAAGTCCGGACCCCGAGAATCGAGGTCGGACCCCATTTCGTAAACAAGTTTTTCAGCAGGTCGGACCGAGCGTAAGGTGGTCGGATCCCATTTCAGTAAACTTGATTTTATGAGGCTTTATCCGGACCTCTGATCTTCCCTATCCGGACATGGCTGATTTATTAGGTTTATTTGTTCATTTAAGCTACGTGAGTTTGCCTTTTACAACTACGTATTTTATTGAGCAAAATCGAGTGCTTAGAAAGAGAGAATTTGTTCTAGATTATTGTTGAAGAGAAAATACGTGAAGCCAATTAGAGTTCGGTGAAAGGAAATCTTTTAGAAGAATCGCATGTGATGTTACTGAAAGAGACTACCGAGGTAGAAGTCAAGTGGGTCATACTTGTCGTGGTGCAAGGAAGAGTCAAAGGTTTTGTTATTCTTCTTGTATTCCTTATTTTTCTATATAGTGAATTGATTTTCCTGGTTTGGCTGCACGGAGAGGTTTTACGTTTAGAGAGTTCTCTAAATGGTTTCCTCTTCGTAACCAAATTTCTGTGTTCTTGATTGCATATTTCATATCAGTATTTGGTTGATCTTTTTACTGCTAAGTTAGATCCGCTTTCTGGTTATTTTTCTGTAAAACACCTAGACGTGTGAGTAAGTGATAATTGGAGTCGTTTTAGAATTTTCATTATAGATGCAACCTATTTCTTTATCTAGATAGCATTAAATTTTTGAAAATTTATTTGAACAGTTTTTTTTTTTTGTAAATACAATCCATTAAAAACAGAGCAGTTACAAGAACACAAAAGTTCCAAGGTTGGGGAACAACAACAAACCCAAATCGAAATAAGTAGAGCTAATGAGAATGGAAAAACCAAACACCAAATCAGGAAATGGGTATGTTATTGACCACAGAGTGTCAATAATTTTCCGGTCCTCTCTTCCTTGAACAAAAGCCAAGAATTGAGCTGCATAAAGCGGTTTAGGCTGCATAACAGATATTCATCTTTATGCAGCCTAAACAGATATTTAAATAAATCAAAATTTATTTGAACAGTTTTTATTTGAACAGTTATTCATCTTTAAAGTTGCAACCATTCTCTTCTACTATCTCACATATGCATGCATGATGTAGAAAGGAAAATGTGCCAGATCATTTACATAAAACATGTTTTGTAAGATGAGATGGACAAAATATGAAAAAAAAAATAGATACCAATCATTTCTTATTTATATTTTCCTCATATTTGGCTCATCTTATATTACAAATCAATCATTAGATTTGTGGACTTCACATACGCCAATAGTGCACCCATAAACATCTCAATTTCTTCTTGCTTTCCGGAAAAGAGAAAACAAAAAGATTTTGGATAACGTGAAAAGATAATACAAGTAGCTCATGAAGTTGAAAAACTCATATGGTGACATAGTATCCATCATTGATGCCAATCAAAAAACGCATCAACCTTTCCTTTCTCAGAAATAACTCAAATTCTAGCCGTGGTGATCATTAAATCTGTGTTTTTGATTCTGGATAGTTAACGGGCCACGGCAACCGTAGATGCATAATCTATAGCTTACATGATGAAGCTCATCATTTGGGGGAGGTCTCTGTTTAACTTTGAATCTATATGGCAAAGAAATGGAAGCAGTGGCAGCTTTGGCTTTTGCTAGAATCACAAGCCACGGGACCTGATTGAGAAATTGCCATTGTTTCCAAAACCTGCAAAACACACATCATAATTTTGAAAAGTTATTGAATTATTTGGTGTGAATGATGTAAGAAATTTCATTTAAAGTATCTCCTTTGTGTCACATATATTATTGTAATTATAAAATATATATAATTACGGTGTTCAGTGATTTATTCCAATTAAAGGTTATTCTATGAAATCAAATATTCTAAATTAAATTGTCGATTTAATTCTTGTAGAACAAGTATTTAATTCATTACTGATTTTATTTTGTGGAATCAATTAGCTGAATTGATTATTTATTTGATTTTTATTCCTTGATGGGAGGAATAATTAAGGTAACAGCTCTAATTGAGGGTCCCTGACCTACCTATAAATAAGGTCTGTGTATTTCATCAATTGGCACTCACTGGTAGGCATAGGTCAGAAGAACCTCTCAATAATAGTTTAGTTTTTAGTTTGGTTGCTGTGAAGTTGTTTTTCAAGCTGCTTGAGCAAAGCAATGGCCGGAGGTACATATATATTAAATTATTTCTGCTGCTAGTTTTAATGTTAATTAGCATTTAATATATATATATAGAATTCTTACAAATGAATCTCAAACTTCTTGAAAGTTACAAGAACTGTTGGAAGAACGACAGACAAATTTGAAAAGGATATTAACTCAACAAACATATGAGAGTACTGCTGTTTTGCAGTCCTCATTCCTCAAGAAGTTGAGCTCCTGCATATAAACTGTTTGCACGTACGGAAAACACCACGTTT
>JADOBO010000215.1:0-40022 GCA_016403345.1 Corylus heterophylla | reverse complement strand
GCATAGTCGAAGCGGCAAGGCCACGCCAAGCACCGATGTGTTCGCTTTTGGGGCATTTTTGCTTGAGGTTGCTTGTGGAAGGAGACCAATAGAGCCACGGGAAGAAGCAGATGATGTTCTTTTGCTTGATTGGGTGTTTTCTCATTGGAACCGAGGCGAAATTCTTGAGGCAAGAGATGTAAATTTAGGTGCAGATTATGTAGCAGAGGAAGTAGAGCTGGTTTTGAAACTTGGGTTGCTCTGCTCTCATTCAGAGCCGGCAGCTAGGCCAAGCATGCGCCAAGTAATGCAGTTCTTGGAGGGTGATTTTCCTCTCCCAGATTTATCATCGCTTGACCTTTGTGCTAGCGGCTTAACATTTGCGCATAATAGGGAAGGTGGTTTCAGTGATTTTGCCATGTCCTATCCGTCTTCAGGGGATAGGTTTACACAGTCTTCTTTTGCTGCAGAGTCGCTTCTCTCAGGAGGTCGCTGATTCTAAAAGCTTTTGTTTGAGTTTGTTAGTAGTGAGTGAGCCTTTTAGTAATGATCTTTTAAATGATTTCTGTGAAGTAGTAGATAATTTTTATTGATGCGTAAACATCGACAAGATGAACTCTCTGTCTCGATTGGGTCTTCTGTTGTCAAAAATTGAGATTGCAGTGAAGAGGGTCTCCCATGACTTTGCATGTTCCAAAATAATTCGTCAATGTTTTGGAAAAAAAAAGAGAGTATATATTTGTTAGGGGTGAACACCAATTTCAGATGCTCAGCGGAATTAATCTACTCCTTTTTGTGCAAATTAAATAGTAACACAATAGCAAAATAATAATCAAGCAAACCCACAAGCAAGACACCAAGATTTTTACGTGGAAAACCCTCCAATGCGAAGGTAAAAACTACGGGACCTAGTCCAGTTAAATCTTCCACTATCAATAATAATGAGTTTACAATTTTTCTTCCCTAGAGAAATATCTAGAGGTTATCACCACATCAAGAATACAAGCATTCTTGGATTAGACATAAATTCATCACCCTAAAGTGGATTCCAACAATAATAAAGAAAGATCTCACCAAGTAGGTATTAGCAACCAAGCGATTGGAGAGGAATTCCAACGATCGACACCAGTCAATATGTAGCACTCGTCGTCAGGAGCAACACTCTAAAATTGCATCAAGATCGGACCACAAACGAACCTCCAATCTCTGACGGATGTGAATAGGCGAAACCCTTTTTTTTTTTTTCTTTTTCTTTTTCTTTCTCTCCCTGCGCCGCATTGCTTCTTTTTCTTCTTATTATTTTGTCTCACGTCTTATATATATATATATATATAGCACACAAAGAGTTTGAAACTCTTTGTGTTGTCCACGTGGGTTGGTCCCCACATAAAGAGGGACCACCCCCAACAAATCTCCCCCTCCCGATTATGTGGGGGGCTCCACCAAGCCCGCCGCGCTTCTGCAAATTTCAAGCTTTTGCATAGGCAACGATTTAGTCATCATATCTGACCCATTATCATCAGTATGGATTTTCTCAATCTGTAATAGCTTATCCTCCAATGCATCACGAATCCAATGACACTTAACATCAATATGTTTCGATCTTGAATGGAAAGTTGAATTCTTACTGAGATAGATGGCACTCTAACTGTCACAGTAAAGCACATACCTCTCTTGCTGTAAACCCAGTTCTTGTAAGAACTTTTTCATCCATAACAATTCTTTAGCCGCTTCAGTAATAGCAATGTACTCTGCCTCTGTGGTAGACAAAGCAACACACTTCTGCAATCTGGACTGCCATGACACTGCTCCCCCTGAATAAGTAATCAGGTACCCTGAAGTAGATTTTTTAGAATCAATATCTCCAGCCATATCTGCATCTGTAAACCCATCAAGCACCTGTTGACCACTGCCAAAACACAAACATACTCTCGAAGTACCTCTAAGATACCTGAGAATCCATTTCACAGCTGCCCAATGTTCTTTACCAGGATTAGAAAGGAACCGACTAACAACTCCAACTGCATGAGCTATATCAGGCCTCGTACACACCATGGCGTACATCAAGCTACCCTCGGCTGATGTGTAAGGCACTTTCTTCATTTCATCTTTTTCTTTCTCACTTGTAGGACTTTGCTTTGAACTCAACTTCAAATGCCCTGCAAGTGTAGAGCTCACCGGTTTTGCCTTGCTCATGTTGAACCTGTCCAATACCTTCTCGATATAACTCTCTTGTGATAGCCACAATTTTCCTTTCTTCCTATCACGAGATTTTCATACCAAGGATATGCTTTATGGTCCCAAGTCCTTCATAGCAAAGGACTTACTCAATTCTTTCTTCAATCATCAATTTTACTAGTGTCATGACAAACAATCAACATGTCGTCCACATACAGCAAGAGAATAATAAATTCTCCATCAGAGAATTTCTTCACAAACACACAATGATCTGCTGTAGTTCTCTCATACCCATGATCAACCATAAAAGAATCAAACTTCTTATACCACTGTCTCGGTGCCTGCTTGAGTCCGTACAAGCTCTTTTTCAACCGACACACTAAGTGTTCTTTACCTTTAGTTGTAAACCCCTCTGGTTGCTCCATATAAATTTCCTCCTCCAAGTCACCATGAAGGAAAGCAGTCTTCACATCAAGCTGTTCGATCTCCAAATTCATTTTGGCAGCCAAACTCAAAACAACTCTGATCGAAGACATCTTTACCACGGGTGAGAAAATTTCATCAAAATCAATGCCCTTCTTTTGACCGAACCCCTTTACAACTAGTCGCGCCTTGTACCTTGGCTGTGATCTGTTTGGTTCAATCTTGCATCTGAACAACCATTTATTCTTGAGTGCTCTCTTGCCCTTAGGCAGTTCTACCAAATTATATGTGTGATTCTCATGCAAGGATTTCATCTCGTCTTGCATGGCTTCTAACCATTGATTTTTTTGGTCATGTAGCATAACCTCTTGATAACTTTCTGGCTCTCCCCCATCAGAAAGTAACACATACTCATTAACTGAATATTTTTTGGAAAGCTGTCGGTCTCTAGTAGATCTCCTCAACTGAATCTCGTGGTGGTTACTCAAGAAGCTTGCTCTAGATGCTCTTCTGACTCCACACTATCAATTGTAGGCTCACCATTTTCACCAACTGTATCAACCTGTTCTTCTTGTACATCTCCCATGTGTTCATCATGCATCATACAAGAAGGAATAACTGGATCCAAATCAACACGGTATTCATTGAAAGACTCTGCCTTTTTCTGATCCAAGTCTTCAATGGTTTGATCTTCAAAGAATACGACATCTCTGCTTCGTATGATTTTCTTATTAACTGGATCCCACAATCTGTAACCAAACTCCTCATGCCCATAACCCATGAAGATACATTGCTTGACTTTGCTATCAAGCTTTAACCTCTCATCTCTAGGAATATGGACGAATGCCCTGCAGCCAAACACTCTCAAGTGCTCAAAAGAAACATCTTTCCCTGTCCAAACCCTTTGAGGAATGTTACCATCCAAAGGGACTAAAGGAGAAAGATTTATCAAGTCAACTGCTGTCCTCATTGCCTCACCCCAAAAATGTTTAGGCAATTTTGCATGAGAGAGCATACACCTGATTCTCTCACAGATGGTTCTGTTCATTCTCTCTGCTATTCCATTATGCTGCGGAGTCTTGGGTACAGTTTTCTCAAGCCTGATCCCATGGCTTTTGCAATACTCTTCAAACGGTCCTCTGTATTCACCACCATTGTCTGCACGGACGCATTTTAACTGCCTTCGGTTTCTCTTTCAACCTTCATATGAAAGACTTTGAACATACCCAATACCTGATCTTTGGTTTTCAAAGCAAACACCCATACCTTTCTAGAGTGATCATCAATAAAAGTCACATAATAAAGTGCACCACCTAGAGTTTTAGTGTTCATAGTGCAAACATCAGTGTGAACTAAATCAAGAATATTAGACTTTCTTGATGAAGAGGATTTTTGAAATGAAACTCTTCTTTGTTTTCCAACAAGACAATGAGTACAGGGCGTTAGTGGCGTACCTTTACTATTAGGCAGGAGCTGTTCCTTGGCGAGAATCTGAAGTCCCTTCTCACTCATGTGACCAAGCCTCTTGTGCCATAGCTCAGTGGAGTTTTCATTCTCAACAACAATCGCATCTCCCTTGACTAGTCTTGCAGCTGTCTTGTAGAGAGTGTTGTTCTTCTTTCCCCTAGCTAAGATAAGAGAACCCTTGCTCAGTTTCCACTGTCCACCTCCAAGGTAATTGTGGTAGCCTTCATCATCAAGTTTCCCAATAGAAATCAAGTTGAAGCGCATTTCAGGAACATGCCTAACATCCTTGAGAATCAATTTGCACCCAATGCTGGTTTCTAGTTGTATATCTCCCATGCCCACAACTTTACACTTTGCTTCATTTCCCATCCTAACCCAACCAAAATCGCCACTGGTGTAGGAAGAGAAGAAATCTCTATGTGGAGTAATATGAAAAGATGCTGCTGTATCAACTACCCACGTAGATTCATCACATGCGAGATTAGCATAAGCTTCATCAAAAGCAAATACCACATCACCATCAGATGCAACTGCTGCAGTGTCTTTTTCTTCTTGACGTTCTTCGTCTTTTCCTTTCAATTGTTCACTCTTAAACTTTCTGCAATCTCTTCTTATATGCCCAGGCTTGCCACGGTGAAAACATTTTATGTCCATTTTTGAATAGGACTTTCCTCTTGACTTGTCACGACTGTCATACCTGTGAGGTTTTCTGCTTTTACTTCTCCCCCGCCTTTCTATAACAAGTGCCTCTGAATGAGAAGAAATACCTTGTTCTTTCCTTCTTGCCTCTTCATTGAACATGCTGTCTTTTACCATACCCATAGTTATCACACCATTGGGAGCCGAATTACTGAGTGACACCACCAACGTTTCCCAACTGTCTGGCAAAGAACTCAACACAAGTAATGCTTGCACCTCATCATCTAGTGCAAGTTTCATGGTAGACAACTCGTTCAACATTCCCTGAAAATTACTTAGATGCTCCGTAACACTATGCCCATCTTTGTACTTCAAATTCACAAGCCTTCTTATCACAAAGGCTTTGTTTTGAGCAGTTTTTCGTTCATAAAGACTCTCTAACTTCTGCCAAAGACCATAAGCATCAACTTCTTTAGCTACGTGATGAAAAACACTTTGATCAACCCATCGCTTTGATATATCCAACGGCTTTCCTATTCAATTTCTTCCAATCATCGTTGGTTACAAAGAATCGGTTTGACACCTTTCAACTCAATGGGGTCAAACAATTTCTTGCAATACAAAATATCTTCCATCCTAGTCTTCCAAATAGAATAATTGGAAGCTGTGAGTTTAACCATGCTATTAGATGACTCTTCCATTTAATTCACACAAGAACTCCACACAAACAATGAACCAAAGGCTCGATACCACTTTGTTAGGGTGAACACCAATTTCGGATGCTCAATGAATTAATCTACCCTCTTTGTGCAAATTAAATAGTAACACAATAGCAAAATAATAATCAAGCAAACCCACAAGCAAGACACGGGATTTTTACGTGGAAAACCCTCCAATGCGAAGGTAAAACCACGGGACCTAGTCGATTAAATCTTCCACTGTCAACAATAATGAGTTTACAATTTGTCTTCCCTAGAGAAATATCTAGAGGTTATCACCACATCAAGAATACAAGCATTCTTGGATTAGACATAAATTTATCACCCTAAAGTGGATTCCAACAATAATAAAGAAAGATCTCACCAAGTAGGTATTAGCAACCAAGCGATTGGAGAGGAATTCCAACGATCGACACCAGTCAATATGTAGCACTCGTCGTCAGGAGCAACACTCTAAAATTGCATCAAGATCGGACCACAAACGAACCTCCAATCTCTGACGGATGTGAATAGGCGAAACCCTTTTTTTTTTCTTTTTCTTTTTCTTTCTCTCCCTGTGCCGCACACTGCTTCTTTTTCTTCTTATTATTTTGTCTCACGTCTTATATATATATATATATATATATATATATATATATATATATATATATATATATATAGCACACAAAGAGTTTGACACTCTTTGTGTTGTCCACGTGGGTTGGTCCCCACATAAAGAGGGACCACCCCCAACAATATTCATGTCCTGGATGGAGATTAGAGTTTTAGATACGTATACAGCATGAACCGAAATGGGATGGCTATATATATATATATGTATAGCCGCCATAAGGTCGCAATTATTAGGAGTTCAATCGGGAGAGGGAATTTTTTTTTTTGGGGCAGGGATTTGACTCCTTTTCGACCCCTTACTTATGCCCGTGACAACCACCACCCCTTGTATGGGGAGGGTGGAGGCTGCCACCCCTTTGTCGACGGACCTTTCATAAAAGATGGGTCGCCATTTACACCCCTTCACAAATAAGGGTGAAAAGGCGGGTAGTTAGAAAAATTAGTTAACCGCCTATGCAATTAAGTTTAAGGTTAGCAGTTTAAGTTTTAAAAAAATCGCCTATGCAATTAAGTTTAAGGTTAGCAGTTTAAGTTTTAAAAAAATCACTAACCGCTAGCCGTCTATATATATATATATATATATGGAACGATGTTATTTTGGTCTTTTTTTTTTTTTTTACAAAGAAAATTGGCTCAAAAATACAAACTAGAAGGCAATGCGGTGGCTTCCGCTGATTTCCACAACGGTGTTCAACAGAAGAGGTGGGTGTAAGTAGATTTGATGTTTACTAAAGAGGAAGAGCAACCGTGCCTATTTTGTTGATGACAAACGATAGATTGGTTGATCTGGTATTTTTATTTCTATTGTATTTAGTTTTTTTTTTTTTTTAATTGACAAATTTTAATCTGAGGCTGTAAAATAAGGGGTTTTCTTTTTCTTTAATTTTTTTTTACGAAAATAAGGGTTTTTATTTGGGCTCTCATAATATAATACTATTTTAAGCAGTATTAAGGAAATTAACTTTAATATTTTTTTATTAAAAATTTAAGGACAATTTGAGATAAACCCTTAAATCAACACACAAAAATAAATAACACCTCAATTTTTGTTTTGTTTTGTTTGTTTGTTTTTATTTTTTTTTTATTTTTTTTTTATTTTTTTTAATAAGTTTTAACTGCATAAGTCATGCGCAAATTTGAAATCGATCTTTCTTACTTTTTTGGCTAATTTTAAAACGTTGGTTAGTGCCACGTCAACATTTTTACTTCTTCACATTAATAATTTTGTTAAGAAATAAAATTTTGTAAAATAAATAAAATGGAAAATATCCGATCACTGGCGATCCATTGGGGTTGCAAGCGGTGGGCTTTTTCTTTTTTCTTTAATTTTAATATTTTCATTTTTAATAAAATTATTTAAAAATTTAAGGCATGTTTCACTTAAAAGGCTTAAAAACGACTAAAAACGTGTTTTAGTCAAGATGAAGATATTCCACTGCAATCAATTGTGAAGTCCGAACTTCCATGGACATGAGGAAAATTTGGCGTTGAGAATGCGACCACTTTTCCAAACTCCCATTAAGCACCGAATAGAGACTTGGACAAGACTGTAATGAAGTCTTTATCTGGCTTTGGCACATTCGGAAATTTCTTGTGAGCCCATTAATGCTACTTTAGCGCACATGAAGGGTCTACAAATTTGAACATTTTCGTTTTATATTCAACTTAAAATCCAAAGAAGGTCATGGCAAAGGGGCCAGGTGCTCTTTTCAAATTACACATTGGTCATGTCCATTTGACAAATACAAATGGTCTGCTTAGAAAAATGGGAACTGGATCTGTGCCTTCTAGAATGGCGGCTGATGGTGTCGCTGCTACTTCAAATCAACTTCCGTCATTCCACAACGACAATGGAGCATATCACTTAGGGTGTGTTTGCCAATGGCTCTGAAATGGACCGAATGGTACTGTTTCAGGTAGGGGTGTCAAAAATAACCGGGAAACCGGAACCGGGACCGGAAAACCGGGAAACCGGGGACCGGTTCCGGTTCCGGTTGCCAAAAAAAAAAAAACCGGGACCCCGGTTCCGGTCCCGGTTTTTGACACCCGGTAAAAACCGGGAAAACCGGAACCGGGTCTTATTTTATTAAATAATATTTATATATTATTATATTATATATATATATTAAATTTTTTTAATTCTTTTAGTCTTTTACGCAGCGTTTAGGACCTTAGGAAATTAGATTTCTCACTTTTCCGGTTTTGAAGGTTTTAAAATGATTTTTAGGGTATTTTAAAAAATTTGAATTTTTATTTCTAAGGCTCATATGGGCAAAAACATTGATTTTTTAGGATTTTTAGGCCTTTTTAGGTTTATTTTTTAATTATTTGGAACAATCACAATAAAGCCTATTTAATTTAGACAAAAAGATTAATAGCTTTTTTTTAAATGAGCTAACTTATGAAAAAAATAATGGGCTTATTTTAGGCCCAATACCTAAAATAAGCCTCGAACACTAATTTTTTCAAAACCGGTTCTGGGACCGGGTAAAGCCGAGGCGGCGGGAACAGGACCCGGTTAACAGGGTCCTGGTTCCGGCCATTCGGTTTTACCAACCGGGTCCCGTTCGGTTCCGGTTTCCCAAAACCAAGAACCGGGGTACCCCGGTTCCGATTCCGGTTTTGGCCAAAAACCGGGAAACCGGACCGGGTTGACACCCCTAGTTTTAGGGCCTCCCTCAATCTAAAAAAAAAAAACTTTTTATCTCAAAATTAATCCTAATATCTCTACTTTTTATACCATATCAATCATTTTTATTATTATTATTTAAATAAAAAATTACTAAAAAACAAATTTTTTACATTTTTTCATATAAAATATATTTTTTCATTTTTTCCCACAAAACTTTTTCACTAAAACCAATCAAACACTTATTCCTACAAAAAAGCTACAGTACCGGTCCTGAAACAATACCGTTCCAGAGCCATTGGCAAACAGGGCCTTAGAATCCTAATAGTATTCGAGACTAAGCCTAGATGCCATAGCAGCTTTTCCCACCCTTATCTTTCTTCGTTTTTGGAAAATTTGTTAAATTCTTGTTTGTAGCTTAATTTCCCCCCTCCTTTTCCTTGTCTTAATCACCCCCCAAAAAAAAAAGAAAAAACAACAACAACAACACTACATGTCTTAAACTTGTAGGTGGAACTATGAAAACCGTGAAAGGAGGAGACCAGATGCAAACTAAAGGCATGTTGTCCAAGCTAGTATTCCTTCTGCCTCTCCTAATCAGCTTAGTAGCCTCCGAAGATACCAACTTCACCTACCCCGGGTTTCAATCGGCAAATCTAAGCCTTGACGGCATAGCCGAGATCACTTCTACTGGCCTTTTGAAGCTTACTAATGAAACCAAACAGCAAAAGGGTCTTGCTTTCTTCCCCAATCCAATAACTTTCAAGAACTCGTCGAATGGCCCCGTTTCCTCCTTCTCCACGACCTTTGTATTTGCTATCTTTCCTGAATATCCCACTTTGAGCGGTCATGGAATTGCTTTCGTGATGGCTCCCACAAGAGGGCTCCCAGGAGCTCTGCCAAGCCAGTGGTTTGGCCTATTCAATCGTAGCAACAATGGTAATGCCACCAATCATGTTGTCGCCATAGAGCTCGATACCCTCCGGAACAGCGAGTTTGGTGACATCAATGATAACCATGTTGGAATTGATATTAATGGGTTGAAGTCAGAGAAATCAATTGCCGCAGGATATTATGCTGATAACAACGGTGGGTTTACGAACCTGACTCTTATCAGCGGCCGCCAAATGCAAGTTTGGGTGGAATATGACGGTGTCGAGAAGAAAATCGAGGTCACTTTGGCTCCAATTAATGTCGGGAAACCCAAAACTCCGCTCTTGTCTTTGTCCTATGATATTTCACCCGTCATTGAAGACAACATGTATGTTGGCTTCGCGTCCTCAACTGGCTCAATTCTAACAACCCATTATGTTTTGGGTTGGAGCTTTAAGGTGAACGGCCAGTCTCCAGAGCTTGTTCTCTCTCAACTTCCCAAGCTGCCTCGTATAGGAGGTAAACCCAAATCTAAATTTTTAACAATTGGGTTGCCTGTGATTATTGTTAGTGTAGTCTCGGTAGCAATTTCAGCTTTAGTTTATGTCATAAGAAGGAAGAGGAAGTTTGAAGAATTGCTAGAAGACTGGGAGCTTCAATATGGGCCTCACAGATTCAAATACAAAGATCTTTATATTGCCACAAAAGGATTTAGGGAGAAAGAGCTGTTGGGCACTGGTGGATTTGGTAGGGTGTATAGAGGTATACTACCTACCTCAAAAATTGAGATTGCAGTGAAGAAGGTCTCCCATGAATCAAGGCAGGGAATGAAACAATTTGTCGCAGAAATTGTAAGCATTGGTCGGCTTCGTCACAGGAATTTAGTCCCACTCTTGGGGTATTGCCGGCGCAAAGGAGAGCTGTTTTTGGTGTATGATTACATGCCTAACCGCAGCCTAGACAAGTACCTCTTCGACCAACCTAAGGTTACCCTGAGCTGGAGCCAAAGATTTCGAGTAATCAAAGGTGTGGCATCAGGGCTGTTTTATCTACACGAAGAATGGGAGCAAGTTGTTATTCATAGAGATGTAAAGGCTAGTAATGTCTTGCTAGATGGTGAATTGAATGCCAGATTAGGAGACTTCGGTCTTGCAAGATTATATGACCGTGGAACTGCTCCTCAAACTACCCATATGGTTGGAACTCTTGGGTATCTTGCGCCGGAGCATAGTCGAAGTGGCAAGGCCACGCCAGGCACCGATGTGTTTGCTTTCGGGGCATTTTTGCTTGAAGTTGCTTGTGGAAGGAGACCAATAGAGCCTAGGGGAGCAACAGATGATGTCCTTTTGCTTGATTGGGTGTTTTCTCATTGGAACCGAGGTGAAATTCTTGAGGCAAGAGATGTGAGTTTGGGTGCAGATTATGTAGCGGAGGAAGTAGAACTGGTTTTGAAACATGGGTTGCTCTGCTCTCATTCAGAGCCTGCGGCTAGGCCAAGTATGCGCCAAGTTGTGAAGTTCTTGGAGGGTGATTTCCCTCTTCCAGAGCTATCATCGCTTGGCCTTTGTGCTAGGGGCCTAACATTTGCGCATAATAAGGGAGGTAGTTTCAGTGATTTTGCCATGTCTTATCCGTCTTCAAGGGACAGGTTCTCGCAGTCATCTTTTGCTGCAGAGTCGCTTCTTTCAGGAGGTCGCTGATTCTAAAATCTTTTGTTTGAGTTTGTTAGTAGTGTGTGAGCTTTTGAGTAATGATCTTTGATAGGATTTCAGATTTGCAGTAAAGTAGTAGATAGTTTGTTTTATGGCACTGCAGTATGAAAAATGCTTACATTTGTTGATGTGCAAACAAGAACAAGATGAGCTCTCTCGCTCAATGGGGCCTTCTGAGATCATATATTTTGCAACTTTGCATGCTCCACAATAATTGAGCAGCGTTTTGGATTTATATCGGATGCCATTGTTAAGTAATAAATTTTTTTTTTTTTTTCCCAAAACATGGAAATTCTACACTTTCATGTCGTGGGGTGGAGATTAGAGATTAGATTTATAGTATGAGAGTACTCGGCATGAACTGAAAAAGAGAAAATTAAAGCAAAAATCTTTAAGAGTCTAGTGAAAAAAAAAAAAAACAAAGAAAAAAAAAAGGGAAGATTTGTCAGTTTTGCCTAGCACATTTCCACTTAGGCTTCGTTTACTTCGACGTAAAACGATTTTCAGAAAATAATTTCCGTATTTTACGGTCTTGACTTAGACCTAAAAATAGTGGTCAACAGAAAGTATTTTTCCTTTGACCGAAAATTCTTCTTTAATTTTCGGAAAAAACCGTAAACCATTTTCCGACTGTAAGCATCTCATTCTTAAATCGATGGACCTTGCCAAGACCCGCCGAGAATCTCGCCGAGACTTGACCAAGACTCGCCCAGGACCCCCTCGGGACCATGCCAGGACCTACTCGGGACCTGACCGGACTTGAATGGGATCCGCTCGGACCTATTCGAGACCTGATTGGGACTCGCCCGGGACTTGACCGGACTCGCCAGACTTGGCTAGGACTCGCCGGGACTTGACTAGGACCTGCCCGGGACCCGCTCGGGACTTGACTAGAACTCGCCTGTGACTTGCCCGAGACCTGTTTGGGACTTCACCAGGACCTGCCTGGGACTTAACCGGGACTTGCCTGGGACTTCGTCGGGACCTGCCCGGGACCTCGCCGGGACTTGATTGGGATCCACCCAATACTTAACTGGGACCTGCCTGGGACTTGATCAGGATCCGACTGGGACTCTGTCGGGACTTGCCTAGGATCCGCCCAGGACTCTGCGCGGGACCTACCTGGTACTTGATCGGGACCCTCTCAGGACTTGACCGGAACTCGCCCAGGACCTAAACGGGACTTGCCCGAACTGGCCCAAAACTTGCCCGGGACCTGCCTGGGACTTGACCGGGACCCGCCCAAGACTTGCCTGGGACATCGTCGGAACTTGCCTAGAACCCTGCCGGGACTTGACCGAGACTCGCTAGGAACCCCGCTGGGACCTAACTGTCACCCCGTCAAGACTTGACCTGGAGTTGACCGGGACCCGCCCGAGACTTGACCGGACCTGCCCTGGACTTGACCGAGACTTGATCGAGACCTAACCAGGACCTGCCCAAGACCCGCCTAGGACTTGACCAGACCTGTCTGGACTTGCCTGGTCGGGTCCCGGTCAAGTCCCGTCTGGGTCTTGGGCGGGTCCCGGTCAAGTCCTGTCTGGGTCCCGGTCAAGTCCCGGTGGGGTCCTGGGCGGGTCCCGGCGGAGTCCCGAGCAGGTTCAGACGAGGTCCCGGACAAGTCCTAGTCAAGTGCCGGCGGGGTCCCGAGCATGTCCCTCTGGGGTCCCGAACAAGTCCCGTGCAGGTCCCTGTGGGGACCTTATTGGAAAAAATATATATAAAAAAATTATTTTCCGTGTGCGCGGGAAATGCCGTAAAGGGAAAATGGCTTACCAGAAAATATTTTTTCAATGGAAACCATTTTACGTCAAAGTAAACGGTTAATTTGATGCATATGGGATGGCGATACTCGTCCTTGGAAGTGCGATCGAGTGCCAGCGTGCCTGCGATCGAGCGCACGCGAGAACATTATGTTATTTTTCCACGTTTTAATTTATTTAAACTGACTTTATGTTGTTATTTTATTAAATTTAGGATTTTGAGAGTCTCTATGTCGTTATTTTATTAGGTTTAGGGTTTTGAGGGTATTTATGTCATATTTTATTAGGTTTAGGTTTTTGGGCTATAAATATATGCTTATAGCCTCCAGAGAAAGACACTTGTTGATTATTTGTCGTTAAACTTTAGAGAGTATCTATTGTTTTTAAAAGAATTCTTAAATCATTGATAGACTCAAGATCTAGAATTACATATTTGCTGCTTTATTGTTATTCTTCGCTGCAGTCCACTAAGTCGTGCTGCATCAGTTGGTATCAAAGCTCAGTTACTTTCCATGAATGGGGAGGAGTGACCGTTGTGCAGACATGAACGAGGTGCACGTGCGCACGGAGACAGAACGTAAGTAGCAACCGACAATTCGCTTGCGGCACATGTGTGGTGGGCCGAACGGTTGTCATCGCCAACCAAGACCGCGATTGGCGGAGGCGGAAGGCAAATTTATCGCTGAACATTGGCAACACACGGAAAATCGATTCAGGGTTATGAGGGATCAAACTGAAGACCTCACTACCCAATTATCCAACTTGTGTGGTCAACATGGGAATGGATCTAGAAACTCGTTTGCGAAGCACTGAACGCACGGACGTCGGCACCTTGCGCAAGTTCATGCCAATCGGTGGGTGAGTATATTCGAACTCAATATTCCAGAATTCGACAGGGATCTAGAACCCGATGAATTTCTGGATTGGGTGTTGGCTGTTGAAGAGGTTTTTGAATTCAATGGGGTGCCCGATGAACAACAAGTCCCTTTGGTGGTACACACATTCCGGGGAAAAGTTGGTGCGTGGTGGCAACAATTAAAGAAAACTAGGATGTTGCAAGGAAAATTGAAGATCAATAGTTAGGATAAACTATTAAAATATATGGGAGTCACTTTCTTGTCCCATAGTTA
Organism: Corylus heterophylla; assembly: GCA_016403345.1. NCBI lineage: Eukaryota > Viridiplantae > Streptophyta > Magnoliopsida > Fagales > Betulaceae > Corylus > Corylus heterophylla. The sequence continues at coordinate 25,898 of JADOBO010000215.1, read as the reverse complement.
TATCATGAGCCAGAAGTCATAAAATTTGAGATAAGGGTCTATGGCTGTGACATAGAAAATAGAAAATTTCTACAAAAAAAAGGTATTTAGGGAAACATGGAGTGAGGCGAAGAGTCCACGACTGGCCAATTGGACCCCTAATTGCCAACCATAAATCCATAAACCGAATCCATATTCTGTGGAGGAGGAAAAAGAATCTGTGGATGGAGAGTTTCAGAAATCCGAATTCATTGATGACGAGTTCCGATATGAAGATGTTGAAGATCCTTCGCAAGGTTTCGTGGCTTGGGATTCCCCACCAACCTATGATGAGGAGCCCGAAGAAGATGATTCATAGGAAGAGAAAAAAACCCCGGAGGAGCACGAAGAAGATGGGTTTTATCCCATGTTTGACGGTCTCTACCCCGAAGAAGATGACCAATTGGACGGGGAATAATACTAAGAAGATGGATTTTTTCCATGTTTGCTAGCCTCTACCCGAAGATGATCAATTGGAAGAGGAAGAGTCCACGGATGACATCGCCGATTATGAAGAGGGTGGTGAAGACCTTTCAGGTGAAATGCCTAATTTTAATGGTGAAGAGTTTGATTATGTTGATTTTTTTAGGGTTGAAGATATTTTAAATTCTCCTAACGAAGATTATGGTGAGTTTTATGCGGATGAGGAAAATTATATGTTCACAAGGGAGACAATGGTTGACCCATTCTTGGGTATTTTCATGACACGTGAAAGGGAGAAGCAATGAGAGAAGAACGACAAATCTGAAGTATTGCCAAGTGGTGTGTAGGGCTTTCATGTCAACCATCAAGGTATTTCGATGATGAGAAACGTCACGCTTATTTGGGGGTGTAGCCTTGTTTTGATCGTGAGGAACGGCAAGTGGAATGAGTTGACTGGGCATCCGAATGACCGTGGAAAGAACCGGCTGAATTCGATGACGAATTCTCTCCAACCAAGGGAGAATGATGCAGATGGGATGGCGATACTCGTCCCTGGAAGTGCAATCGAGCACCAGCGTGCCTGTGATCGAGCGCACGCGGGAACATTATGTTATTTTTCCGCGTTTTAATTAGTTTAAACCGACTTTATGTTGTTATTGTATTAAAGTTAGGGTTTTGAGAGTCTTTATTTCATTATTTTATTAGGTTTTGGGTTTTGGGGGTATTTATGTCATATTTTATTAGGTTTAGGGTTTTGGGGGTATTTATATCATATTTTATTAAGTTTAGGGTTTTGGGCTATAAATATATGCTTATAGCCTCCAGAGAAAGACAATTGTTGATTATTATTGATTTTGATTAATGAGAATATTTAGAGTTGAGTCATTCCTCTTTTCCTTTAAACTTTAGGGAGTATTTATTGTTTTTAGAAAATTTTTAAATCATTGATAAACTCAAGATCTATAATTACATATTCACTGCTTTATTGTGGGCGGAGATTAGAGATTAGATTTATATTATGAAAGTACTCAGCACGAACTGAAAAGAGAAAATTAAAGCAAAAATCTTAAAAGTCTAGTGAAAAAAAAAAAAAAAAAAAAAAAAAAAAAGAGAAGAAAGAAAGATCTGTCACTTTTGCTTATAGCACATTTCCACTTAATTCCATAACATTTCGCATTGAAACAGAGTCTTTTATTTTTCAGGACCAAAAAGTAAAATAAGAAATCATACTTTAAGTAATAATCGTAAATATTAAGCTTGTCGCTCTAATAAAATAATGTCACAAATACAATAAGTAATCTCTTCTAGCCAAACTTTATCCATACTTGTTTACCTACTACTTTGAATAACTCGTGTATAGCAGAATTTGCTTATCGTTTATAGCATGGCAAATCTGCCAACGTTGCTTTGTATTTCAAGACCCATTAAGTAGACTTCACGACATTCACTATTTGAACAGTATCACCTTCCAACATGATTCTCTGAATTTTAATATCAAGAATATGAAGAATGTTATTTAATAACAAATCTTTGGAAGAAGCAAAAATTTTGGATGTACCATGCAATATGAATGGTTTGCAAACCTATACCATTTCCCACTTAAATCTAACCAGTGCCAGTGTAAAGATTCCCAGTTGAGTTGAGGGATGAAGAATTGAAGATGTGTTCAAGAAAGTAAGGAAATCCTGCGCTAAATGCTAATCACCATGGATTGGGTTTAGGTGACGGTCCAGATTTAATTCCACTACGTTTTTTTTTAATGAAAAAACTTGAAATTAAATCTGATCCATTAAAAAAGTTACAACATATTTTGTAACACTCGAGTCCTATATTGGAAAGAGATGAGTAATCCACATAAAGTAGGTAGTTTATAAAAAGATAGTCGTGAGTGTTAAATCTTACATTGCCTAATTACTATGTAAAACTGAGTTTTAGAATGAATTTTAGAAAAATCTAAATTGGCTAATTTTTTTAAGATGATGCGCAAATGTGACTAGCACTTTTTCATTGGTTGTTACATATTTTTTGACAATACCTAAGCTAAATCCAGTCATCTTCAAATCAAATGCATGATCAAAACAATGTTAGCATTTGAGTTGGGGTGTCCTAGTTTGTTGCAGACTTGGTAGACCGGCCTAGAAAAATTAAGAGGCCCACGGCTGTGTCCCTGCCCCTTGACAGATTGAAGAATTAGAGTTGGGTCAAGACCCACCATTCAGCCCAAAATAATAATCAAATTGTTTAGAAGCAGTGCTGCGTTCTCATTGCTACTCGAGAAATTTTAGGCTTACAAATAAATTTTACAAAATAAAATTATTACATAATTAGAAATAAAATAAATTCAACTTTTAAAAAATTCAACCATATTATACCACCTCATGTAATTCTTTTTATATAAAATTTAGTTGGAAGCCTAACATTTTTCTTGTTACTTTACTGTTCTAAACGATTTTGATGACTATAAAAGAAAATCCAATGGGTTGAAGTGGAGAGGGTAATGTCTACCACCGGGGACAGGCATGCGCATTGGACAAATTCAAATTCAAAATGGTCTGCATAGAAAAAGGGGCTCCGGATCTGAGCCTGTTACAGTGACTAGACGCAAAGGATGTTCTTATCAAGAATAGCGGCTGGTCGTGTGGCTGCTACTTCAAATCAGCCTCCAACATTGAACGACCATATGGATGGAACATTTTACCTACCATCTTAGGATTTACGTATTAGTTTCTGCCCAAAAAAAAAAGAAAAAGTGAAAGAAAATGAGAGATCCCATAGAAAATCGTGATACTTGGTAGTTTGCAGCGGCTAAAAATCGTTTTCTCGGCAAATTGGGCGAAACTTCGTGGGTGAAACATGCATCCTGCTCTGAGTGCTCTATATTGTAATAATGATATAGATTTAAAAAATTAAAAAAATAAAATAGAAAAGAAAAAAATAAAATAAAATAAAAGAAGAAGCAAATAAGGATAGGGTATACATGGAATCAAAAATCGAGAAAAGTTTGGCTTCCCAACAACAAACTCAAAACAGTAATACAATGCATAAAATGCAAACAAAAGGAAATGAGTCAAAAAATGACCCGATCCTCTGGATCTTGGTCAATAGACCAAGAAAATGCACCATCAAAGTGGTGTTTGAAGCAAGTCAAAGAGCTCACAAACTTTGAAACAATAACAACCACCGAAAGGAGGCTGTTAAAGGAGAGACACTGAATTCCCATCTAGATCCGTTGCAAGAGAGTAACAACTTCGGATTGATGAAACAATATTCACAAAAAGATCAAAGTGCATTAGCTATGAGAGATTAAAACCCACAAAAGAACAACAGAATATAACAAAGTACAAGCATAAATACAAGACATAAAACAAAGCAAAATACAAGAAAATAAGCAAAAAACCCTCAACATCAGCAACAGAGGAGTAAGATTCTTGGCCGGTGCGTGTAAGCGCGTAATAATGATGTAAATTAGATAGCCAATAATTTTACTTACTCGATCTTTTCTTTGGTTAAAACGACTAATGAAGCAATAATTGGAGTAGTAGCTTTATAATTGTATGTATAAAATAATATCAAGTTACAACTACCAAGTTATTCTTTACATAAAGCTTACAATTGTTTTATGGATTGAAGTATTTTTTTTTAAAAAAAAAAAAAAAAATGGAAGGCTTAGAAATTGTACTTTTCTGATGAGTCACTTATATCTTTATGGTGCTTTGAAAATTGTACAAATAGTTGATTTTTTATAGCAATAGATCATAGATGGCATCAAATAACATATCAACTAAGCCCCACGTCTTAAACTTGAAAGTAGAACTATGAAACCGTGAAAAGAGGAAGGATGAAAAGTATAGGCATGTTGTCCAGGCTAGTATTGCTTGTGTCTCTCCTAATCAGCCTCGTATCCTGCCCCAAGATACCAGCTTCACCTTCGTCGGGTTTAAGTCGGCAAATAAAAGCCTAGACGGCATAGCAGAAATCACTTCCACTGGCCTTTAGAAGCTCACTAATAATACAAACTTTGCAGAGGGTCATGCTTTCTACCCCAATCCAATAAGCTTCAGGAACTCGTCGAATGGCGCCGTTTCCTCTTTCTCTACGACTTTCGTCTTCGCTATCGTTTCTGAAGATGCCACTGTGAGCGGTCATGGGCTTGCTTTCGTGATTGCTCCTACAAGAGGACTCCCGGCAAGTAGTTCAGCCCAGCACCTTGGCCTTTTCAATTTTAGCAACGATGGTGATCCCAAAAATCAAGTCGTTCCCATAAAGCTCGATACATTCAAGAACGTTCAATTTGACGACATCAATGATATAACCATGTTGGGATTCATATAAATGGCTTGACGTCCGAGAAATCTGCTGGAGTAGGATTTTATGCTGATGATGACAATGGTGGGTTTAGGACCCTGAGCCTTATAAGTGGGCAGCAAATGCAAGTTTGGGTGGAATACGATGGTGTCGAGAAGCAAATCAATGTTACATTTTTTTTTTTTTTTTGATGAATAAATCAATGTTACTTTAGCTCCACTTGATGTCGGTAAACCCAAAATTCCGCTATTGTCTTTGTCCTGCGATCTTTCACCTATCATTGGCAACATGTATGTTGGCTTCTCGTCCGCAACTGGCCAGCTCCTAGCGAACCATTATGCTCTGTCTTGGAGCTTTAAGATGAATGGCCAGGCTCCATAACTTCTTCTCTCTCAAGTTCAGCTGCCTCCGATATTAGTCGGTATAGAGAGATCTAAATTTTTGACAATTGGGTTGCCTGTGATTATTGTTAGTTTAGCGTCGGTAGCAATTTCAGGTATAATTTATGTCATAAGAAGGAAGAGGAAGTTCGAAGAATTGCTGGAAGACTGGGAGATTGACTATGGGCCTCAGAGATTCAAATACAAAGATCTTTTTGTTGCCACAAAAGGATTTAGGGAGAAAGAGCTATTGGGCAAAGGTGGATTTGGTAAGGTCTATAGAGGTGTACTACCTACCTCCAAAATTGAGATTGAGTGAAGAGGATCTCCCATGAATCAAGGCAGGAATGAAAGAATTTGTTGCAGAAATTGCCAGCATGGGTCGGCTCCGCCACAGAAATTTAGTACCACTCTTGGGGTATTGCAGGCGAAAGAAAGAGCTGTTGTTGGTGTATGACTTCATGCCTAGTGGAAGCCTAGACAAGTACCTTTTTTACCAACCTACGGTTACACTGAATTGGATCCGGAGATTTCGAGTAATAAAAGGTGTGGCCTCGGGGCTATTATATCTACACGAAGAATGGGAGCAAGTTGTTGTTCACAGAGATGTCAAGGCTAGCAATGTCTTGCTAGATGGTGAACTGAATGCTAGATTAGGAAACTTCGGTCTTGCAAGATTTTATGACAGTGGAACTGACCCTCAGACGACCCATGTGGTTGGAACCATTGGGTATATTGCGCCGGAGCTTACTCGAAGCGGCAAGGCCACAACAAGCACCGATGTGTTTGCCTTCGGGGCTTTTTTGCTTGAGGTTGCTTGCGGAAGAAGACCAATAGAGCCACGGTGGCGAACAATGGATGTCATTTTGGTTGATTGGGTATTTTCTCAATGGAACCTAGGCGAAATTATTGAGGCAATGGATCCAAATTTGGGTAAGCCGAGGAAGTAGAGTTGGTATTGAAACTTGGGTTGTTGTGCTCTAATTCAGAGCCTGCAGCTAGGCCAAGCATGCGCCAAGTTGTGCAGTTCTTGGAGGGGGATGTTCGTCTTCCAGAGTTACCGTCGGTTGGTCTTTATGCCAGCAGCTTAACGTTTGCCATGTCTTATCCGGCGGCTCCTATGGACAAGGTGTTCACGCCTTTGTCTTTCGTTGCAGATTCGCTTCTCTCGGGGGGGCATTGATTCTTAAAGTTTTTGTTACCCATTGTAAGTTTGTTTGTGACCATTTGAGCGTGATTTCTTGGAATGATCAACTGCAATTTATTTCTTTAAGGTTGTGCAGCATATGCATGAACATGGGCCTCTCTGATCATATATTTTTCAACTTTGCATGCTCTAATATCCGTCGAAATAGATGTATTGGGAGGATAATAATTTAGTGTTAAGAGTATATTTGATATTATTTTAAGGTTATTATGTTTTCTTGTATATTTTAGGTTTAGTCTAGGGTTTCTTGCTTATCACTCCTAGCCTCTCTATATATAGAGGTCATTGTAATCATATTACTTACACAATCATAATAGAAAAGATGTAGTCTTATATGTTTCCGCTCTCTCTCTCTCTTTCTTTCGCTTCTAATATATTATCCAATATATTTAACATGATATCAAAGCTACTTAACATATATAGTATCAGAGCCACCTTCTGTGGCCTCCAAATAAACGTTTTTGACATTTTCCGGCGCTCCCTCCAACGACATCCCAACTCCGGTCGTTTGCGCCCCGTCAAGCGGTTTTCCGCTCAAAATATCTTTCACTCCTTCGGATCTACATATCTATGGAAGATCTGCTGCCATCAGCCTTCCGAGCTCCTCCACGCTCCTCTGGCAGTTTCTGCCCGAGCCAATCGCACCGCCATCGTGACTCTTTTCGGCCAAATAACCACCAAAAGTGATGTTTTGGCCCCAGATTGGTGGAACTGTGCAATTTCATATCATTCCACCATTACACACGACTCCAGGCGCCGCCAGAAGAAACTGCCACCACTGCCATGCGCCATACGCACCGCCTCCCTCGGTGCCGGAGCTACACGCTCCACTCTAGACGACAGATCAGACACCTCTGAGTCCAGATCCGAAGAGATCTTAGCCATCCAAGCCTCCACGCGCACTCATGTGCCCCCCAAGGGCTTTGTTTGTCTGTCACGCGCCTCCCATGCTGTCCACGCGCTAGGAGAACACTCCACACACTAGCACATGCCTACACGCACCGGTAATTTTCCAGCGCGTGTGATACATGTGCCTCACACGTTCCAAAGCCCTAATTAGGGTTTGGCGCATGTGATGCATGCGCCTCACGTGGTCACCAGCACTAACGCGTGGACCACACGTGCTAGCGCTTTTCCTCTCTCCTAATCTGCCACGTGTCTTCCAGATGTGCCGCCACGTTAGCCCTAGACCCGATCCAAAACCGGTTCCAACCGGGTCATTGGGCTAAAATCGGATCTTCACAACCCGGTCCAATATTGGTTCCTAAACTGGGTCACCGAGTCAAGCTCTCTTCAACCCAATCCAAAACCGGTTCCAACTAGGTCATCGGGCAATAATCGAATCTCCAAAACCCAGTCCAATACCGGTTCCTAAACTGGGTCACCGGGTCATTGGGCTCAAATCGGATCTCCACAACTTGGTCCAATACCGGTTCCTAAATCGGGTCATCGGGTCAGGCTCTCCAAATCTGTCCAAATTTGTCAACCCAATTCATCAGGTTAGACCCGGTTCATATAATTTTTGGGTCAACCATTTTAATGGTCCATGGGTTTTGGCCATCTTTGGCCCATTTAACCAACCCAATTGATTCAATTCTTCATGGCCTCAAGCCCAATTTCTTCAAGGCTTCAGCCCAACCAGCAGCTAAAAAAAAATTACCAGGGGCATCCTTTGCCTTCTTTTGGTCGTTCAAATGGCCATTATGTAGAGAAATGAGGCTATTTTTTTTATTAAAGAGAGAGAGAATAAAGTTATATTTTATTAGTGGAGAGAGAATAGATAATAGTTTATTATTAAAAAAAGATAGTGGGTGAATTTTTTAGTGTTTTTTTTTTTTTTTTTTTTTTTTTACATGTCCTCACAAGAGGGGGGAGGGAGATTCAAATTAGTGACATCCACTTCATTAAGTGTGGTCCTAACCAATTGAGCTACCTCTTGGAGACAATTTTTTAGTGTTTCTAGTCATAGTTTATACATAAATGTGATTTTTTTTTTTGTTAAATTTAGACTCTAGTCTCTTTTCTGTTGGCTTAAACTCTAATATAATTTATGCTTTGAGATTTGAGGCTTTTCTAAAAGAAATAGCCGTATGCTAATAGCCCATTAAAAGTACTCATTTTTCTTAGACACTAGTAGTCATTTAATTGTGCTTAGTTTATTTCAGTAAATAGTTTAAATTATTATGTGTTTGTGACGTCGTTAGATGAAGATTTTTAATAGTTACTTTGATTTTTGTTTTGTTTCTTTTTTTTTTTTTTGGGTAATTTGATGAGTTTGATTTGATTTGTGATACATATATTATGGTATAATTTATTTTTGATTGTATTTACCGTATTATAAAAATATATATAATACATAAAGAGAAAAAAATTAATTTTTACGCCTGTAACTCTTATTCCTAGATCCGCCATCATGTCGCTTAACTCGCCACCTCAAAACCACAAAAAAAAAAAAATCATTTATATTCCAACCTCAATTTTATACATTGAGTTTGAGAGGAGATGTTAAGAGTATATTTAATATTATTCTAGGGTTATTATGTTTTCTTATATATTCTAGGTTTAATCTAAGATTTCTTACTTATCACTCATAGCCTCTCTATATATAGAGGTCACTGTAATCATATTACTTACACAATTATAATAGAAGATATGTAGTTCTATATGCTTTCGCTCTCTCTCTTTCTTCCGTTTTTAATATATTATCCAATATATTTAACATGGTGTCAAAGCTACTACTTAACAATTAGCGTTTTAGGTTCATATTGGAAGCCATTTTTAAGGAATGGATTTCAGCCCTTGAAAAAAAAATTATATATTCGTGTCCTGGTATGGAGATTAGACTTTTAGATACATATTATACAGCATGAACCGAAAAGGGTGTATACATATTATAAAATGTTTCTCACACTTTGTGTTGAGATTTCAGCTTGTATTTATAATCTCTCATATACAGTAGACTACAATGACAAATACAAAAGTCAAAATAGCTTTCTAAACACGTACAAACACATATTCGTACACATAGAGAAAGATTATATATATAAGTCAATCCTATTTACTAAAAATTATGATTCCGCCTGGTCATTTTTATTTTTACCAAAATGATGGTTCCGCTTTGGTTTTTACCAAATTTGCTAAAGAGGAATATTGACAATTTTTGTTAGTTTTGAAGTGGAATTTTTAATTAAAATTTGAGGACAACATTATTAATTAGGTAATAATTTGAAGAAAAATGCTATCTTTTCTATCTTTATAAAAGATTCCTAAAATTATTTGATCTCCGCACATAGATACAGTCCATGCGCGTCATGACAACTTTCGGCATACATGAGCTGTACGCCTTTCTCTGGTTGAGCTCTTCAAGAATCCTCTTCAGCTTGAATACAACTGTAAGTTGCTTGAGATTGGCTTAACAACTATCACTATGCTTCAGTTTTATTTGTCATTTGTGGATTAGAAACTCAAATATTTTTTAAATATTAGATTTTTAAATTTTTAAATTTTAGTTTTTTATTTTTTATTTTTATTTTTATTTTTATTTTTATGATTAAACACCTTTTTGCCCTATGTAGTTTAACAATTTTATTTTTTAACCTTTAGAGTTTAGTTTTTATCACACGAAGTACATCGAGTATACATAAAAATAGAGATGATACCTCCATCTAAATTCCGTCCAAAATTTGACAAAAAATTACGTCAGCATCATTAAAAAATTGGCATGTGTTCATATACCTAATTAAAAATTAAAAAATAATAATAATTTTTTTTTTTAATTAAAAAAAAAAAATTGAGGGTAGCTATCTGGTCCCAGGCCTTTCCATCTACCTGACCTTCATTCATTTTCGATCTCTAGCTCTGTGGATATTTCAATCATGACTGTCTCCAACAAATGTTCTTTCCTTCTTCAACCAAAAGGAATCCATTCTCTTCTCAATCAGCTCTTCATCATCTTCTTTTTATTCTGCTTCCCCATGCAAAATCAATTTCCTTCAACTTCTCTACTTTCCGGACAAATTATATGAATAACATAACATTCCAGGGCGATGCATTCACGTCTGGAGGTATTCTCCAACTTTTACAAAGAATCAACTCGGCGCCTCCATCACTCACAGTGCTGGTCGTGCCTCGTATGCCTAATCCGTGTTTCTTTGGGATGCCAAGACCCTATTTGGCTATTTGGCCCGTTGGGGTGACGTCACCGCAATCCAGCCCCAAGCCACCCCAACGGCCATGTGAGGGTGGCTCCATATGAGTTTGGAACATTGGGGTGGATTTGGCCAACTTCATTTGGCTCGTTGGAGGTGGCTGAACTACTTTTATAAGCCGTGAAGGTGGCTCACCACTACAATCCGGCCAGATGGGGGTGGTTAGGCTACCCCACAACATAGCCACTTTCAAATGGCTAAAATAGATGGCTACAGCCACTTTCAATTTTTATTTTATTATTTTTTAAAAATTTAATTAAATATAAATTTTTAATGTTTTTAAAATTTTAAAATATATATATATATATATATATATATATATATATATATATATATATATATATTAATTAGGTATATGGATACATGTTAATTTTTAATTGTGTTGACATAACTTTCCACAAATTTTAAACAAAATTTAGATGGAGGTATCATCTCCTTTTTATGTATCCTCGAGGTAACTCCTGTGATAAAAATTAAATCTATGAGACAAAAAATAAAGTTCTTAAAACACATGGACAAAAATGTATTTAACCCTTATATTCAAATAAACGCAAAAGTTGGGTATTACAAAAGCAAATAATTTTAGTTTTTAATATGCCAACCCCACTTACTTGTTTAACATACAAATTTCTGAATTTTTTAAGACATCTAATATCTAATATATATATATATATATATATATATATATATATATAATATGGAAGTTTTAGACCGGAGAGTCTAAGAGTTTGACACGTGACATTCTATTTATCTGACAAATCATTATATTAAATGAAACTGTGCGTTTGAATTTTTTTAAGTTTTAAGTAGAATAAGATAATACCATGACATGTGTCATTTCATTTAAAATCAAAACACATGTGTTTTTTTCAAACTACCCTCTTTCTCAATCTCAACTGCCATCAAACATTATTTATCCCCACATTATCTAATATCTAATCTAATCTAATATCTAATATAATCTAATATCAAATTGGGAGTTTTCTGCATGAGAGTCTGATATTGTGACACGTGGCATGACATTTATTTGATAAATGTTACAACTTGACACGTGGCATTAAAAAATGGGCATATCTAACAAATATAAGAACTATACGTGTGGCATTCAAAAATGAGCATTTAAAATTAAAATGAAACATTGCGGGCATTCAAAACAAAAGTCTTATCCATTTCAAAAAAAAAAAAAACAAAACAAAACAAAAGTCTTATCTCCCTTCCCAACCACCCTCAACTCTTTTTTTAAAAAAAAAAAAAAAAGTTTAACAGTAAATCATTTTACCTAAAGACAAACCATTAGAACACTTACAATTTGCTTACCATCTTTTCGTCATTGTACCCCGAGTAAGTTTTGAATATTCGTTTAAAAAATTTAGTTTAAATTGTGTTAATTATGTTTATATATGATATATTTTCCTTTTATTATGCCTTACAAAATTTCATTTACTCTGTTGTGAAGACTTACTTTCTATTCTTGCATTATGTTCTTTTGCTTGATTCTTAGAATACTCATATTGTTCAAACACATAAAACTCTTAATGCAAAGATGCTCTTTTGTGTTGATGAGAATTTTCCAGACTTTTCTTTTCATATTTAATAAAAACATTCTGTTTTCATTTTTGTTTTTTCAAAAAGTCTAAAAATTATTCCTACAAAATCAAAATTCTCTTAAAAACTGTCATTCACGATTTCCTAAATATTGCCTTTGTGCGGTGAAATTTACTTCTACCCTTAATACAATTAAAAAAATAAAAATAAAAACGAAAAAGAAAAAGAAAAAGACATATAGTTCTAACTTTTCCCACAAAAGCTAAATAAGTTCTTGAATTAATTACTTATAATCCGTTAATGCCTTTTCATTTTTTCTCGCTTTCAATTTCTATTGCAGTGTTTTGATCACTATTGTCTTCGTAAATGCTTTTGATATTAATTTAATTTATAACCAATTCCAATTTTATAAATGATTAAATGATTTTAATGATTTTTATGATAATAAGAACTCAAAAGTTTTAGAACATTTTGATAGATACTCATTTGGAATTTTTCTGCAGTTTTACATGAGCTTTTTCTCTTCATTATCTCGAAACGTTTATTACTTATAGTTCAAAATTTGACCAATGCGGAAAAATTCTATCTGGAAGACCATATGGGACTTAAGGGTGCCCAATGCAACAAAGACCTTTATTTGGAGGGCTTGTAGCAATATTCTTCCCACTAAATTAAATCTTAAACAAAGAGGAGTGCTGGAGGATGCATCGTGTAGTTTCTGCACTAGAGAAGGTGAAACAACTGCTCATGCTTTATGGCATTGTCCTGCAGCTCAAGATGTCTGGAGCAACAGTATACGTTCCTTCAGAAAAGTGGTTGCACTAAGGAAGGATTTTTGGAAATTTTTGAATATATATCTCAGAGGTGTAATATGGAGGAGATGGGACTTTTGCTTGTACTGCATGGGCAATTTGGAAAAGAAGAAATGAAGTCCTTCATGGTGGAAATTTCAAGCATCCAGTGAAAATAGCACAGGAAGTTGAGTCACAATGGAAAGCATGGGAAAACTCTCTTGAGAAGCAGGGGAACGTGGACGCTGCAGAACACAGCATCACTACTCCTCAAATTCGATGGACAGCACCGACATATGGAACGTACAAGACTAGTTGGGATGTGTCGGTGAAAGCTGGTTCAAGGAATTTTGGTGTGGGTATAATTATTAGGGATTATAGGGGGATGGTATGTGCAGCTTCCAGTTCAACATTGATTGGCTGTCCGGAACCCACAATTGCAGAAGCGATGGGTGCTCTTCATGCGGTGGAGTTTTGCCGTGATTTGGGTTTCCAGAATATTATGCTGGAAGGAGATTCCAAAACTGTGGTTCAAGCTATTAAAGGAGGATTAAAATGGTGCAGTTTTGGACAAATCATTGAGGACATTCACACTGTTTTGCCGGGTTTTATGAGTTGGAGTGTGGAACATGTCCGGAGAGAGGCAAATGAAGCAGCTCATGCTTTGGCGAGAGAAGGAGTTTCCACGGGGGTGGCGAGAGTTTGGATGGAAGAAGTCCCAGATTTTATTCGTGATGTAGTTGGTTTAGAGCAATCTGCTCTTGTTGGTTTAGAGCCCCTTTGAGCTCTTGATATTTAGAGTCTTTTGGCTCTAGATGTTTTTGTAACTCTGCAGAAGTTTTGAATAAGATTAGTCCTTTATTAAAAAAAAAATTAAAAAAAAAAAAAAAAAAAAATTTGGCCTTCAAACCCAAATGTAGAAAAAAGGGAAAGTAGAAACAACTTATAGAAAAGAAATTGGGAAATAACTCCACCACTTGATCATAATTTGCATGCTTGAACTTTTACTATATATAGTTAATACTTATTCACATTGCCTCATTTTTGCTTCTTGCTATGACTATTTGATATCTGTTCAAAATAATCTCCTAATTAAATAATTTCAAATAGATTTCCTTAAACTCATAAATGAAAAATTGTTCTTAAGCTCATTATTGCGTGAATGTTATATTAGAATATAACATGGGGTAAAAAATAACATGTTATATTATAATATAAATGAAGCAATATGTTTATTGGTAATATGAAGATTTGGCAGAACTGAGTCATGAAAAATGACCAAATTAACCATAGGTTTGATTAAAAATATAATATTAATAACCAGTCATGCCAAAATAGTCTATCATCATAAAATAATTTGCAAAATATTTCTTTAGGCTCATTATTTGATATTTGTTGCATCAAGAATAGGTAGTGGGATTTAATGCTCACAATGTATCTTTTTTGGAAGGTTTAATGCTCACAAACAATTCAAACTCAAACTTTTTTATTTCCTGTCATTTATCCATTAATTAATTATTATTATTTTTCCCTTAAAAAATTATTATTATTTTTTCATCATGCTATTTTAAAAATAACCCGTGAATTGCACGGAGTACGAGCTCGTTTATATAGCGCAGGACCGCAGGTGAACCGATATACATCGCGACTATAAAGGAAAAATAAATAAACTGTGAATGTTGTAATATTGGGTTTGTGATCCACAAGGCTGGCTTAATATATTTATATGATTGTGTTGGGTGAACCGATGTTTGATGTACAATTTTCAAAGTAGAAATCATAATTAAAGATATCTACTCCAACGTACTATCGATTGACGTGCTAAACGATGTTATATATATATTTTGTATTAAAACCGATGTTATATAATATATATTGATGGTGACTATACAGGAAAAATGAACCACGGTGGGGCCTTGGTGCCATGTGCATGCACGCTTTACAATAACTTTTTTTTTTCTTCCCTAAAAAGTCAGCTAAGAGAATGTGAAACGAATATGAATAAGATGTTTGATACGGACACAAGATAAATCTAATTTAAAGGTTTGATACGAACAAAACAAAAATTTAATTTACGGTCAATTTCTCTTTCATATGTAAAAAAAATTTGAATTTTAAACTAAATAAATTATCTTTTTTTCCAAATTTTAAGAATTCCAAAATCCTCTTTATCATTTTTTTTTTTAAATGACACGTAGGAAAGAAATTGACTATAAGTTAGATTTACGTTGTGACCTTAACATTTTCCTTAAATGGAACTGTGCGTTTGAATTTTTTAAATTTTCAGTAAAATAGGCTAATATCATCACATGTGTCATTTCATTTAAAATCAAAGCACACGTATTTTTTTCAAACTACCCTAATTAAATAATTTCAAACCGATTTCCTTGAACTCATAATGAAAAATTGTTCTTAAGCTCATTATTCCATGAATGTTATATTAGAATATAACATGGGTAAAAAATAACACATTATGTTAGAATATAGATGAAGCAATATGTCCATTGATTATACGAAGATTTGGCAGAACTGGGTCATGAAAAAAAGACCAAATTAACCATAGGTCTAATTAAAAATCTAATATTAATAACCTATCATACCAAAATATTCTGTCATCATAAAATAATTTGCAAAATATTTCCTTAGGCTCATTATTTGATATTTGTTGCATTAAGAATAGGTCATGAGGTTTAATGCTCACAAAAATCTCAAACTCACACCTTTTTTTTTCTGTCATTTATCCACTCACTAATTATTATTATTATTTTTTTCCATCATGTCATTTTAAAAAACAACTCGTGCATTGCATTGGGTACAAACTCGTTATATATAAAGAATGACTTAAAGTTTAAAATATGATCTTACAAAAAAAAAAAGATTTAAAATATGATACTCTTATATTTTAAAAATTTTGAGAATCTCAATCGGTCATTGTTTAGAAAATATCAAAATAAAAGAAAGAGGAGTGGTGTATGTCAGGTCTACCATCACGGGGCCTGGCGCTGATTGGCCATGCCCATTTTACCAAGTGGCACTGGATCTGGATCTGTGCGTTCTACCGAGACAAGTCGCAAACGTTGACTGGAGCTGTGCGTTCTACCAAGGCAAGTCGCAAAACGTTGACTGTATCTGTGTCCCCTTGGCACGCCGCGTGCTCTTTATCATTACACGTCCCCTTGTGGCTCACTGGCTGCTGCTTCAAATCAGCTTCCATCATTCAACTATTCAGAGATTCTCGCCTAGAAAAAAAAAAAAAGGGTTAAATACTAAAGTAGTCCATAAAATTTTACAACTTTATTTTTTCTCTTGAGGTTTTATTTTTATGATAGGAGGTTTTTGTGGTTTTGATAATAGATCAAATTAGTCATTCGTCAGTTGACTTAACGGAATTCTACGTGGACTAATCAATCAAATGTTGACACGTAACACCTACTACTAATTTTTTTTAAAAAAAAGTATTTTCTAAAAAACAAAAAAAAAAAGATTGGGGGTGGCTCGGCCACCCCCTTGGTGCCCAGAGCCACCCCCATCCAGCCAGATGGGGGTGGCCTGGCCACCACCAATCTTTTTTTTTTTTTTTTAGAAAATATTTTTTTTTTAAATTTTTTTTTAAAATTAAGTAGGTGCCACGTGTCAACATTTGATTGGTCTACGTGAAATTTTATTAAGTCAACTAACGGTCAATTGACGAAGGATTAACTTGGTCTATTATCAAAACTACAGAGACCTCCTGTGATAAAAATAAAACCTCATAGGAGAAAAAATAAAGCTGTGAAACCCCAGGAGGTCTGAGGTATTTAACCAAAAAAAAAAAAAAAAAGCATTACTTTCTCATTTATTTTTCGAATTCAATGAATTTATTATTCAATTTGTAAACTCTTGTAAATTTCACATTAGATTTATTTATTTCTCCGCAAATTGGGGGAAACATTTTTTATTAAAATATCACGTAATACACCACGCTGTAGTAAAATGACACGTAAACAGTAAACTTGGTGTAATAAAAATCGTTTGGTCGGCAAATAGGGAGAAACTTGGTGTATTAAAATTTAAAATTACTGTACATTCAAGCGACCCACTTCATGTCTTAAACTTGAAAGTGGAACTGTGAAATGGAGTGGACGCAATATAAAGGCATGTTGTCGAAGCTAGTATTGCTTCTGCCTCTCCTAATCAGCTTAGTAGCCTGCGAAGATACCAGCTTCAACTTCGTCGGGTTTCAATCGGCAAATCTAAGCCTAGATGGCATGGCCGATATCACTTCTACTGGCATTTTGAAGCTCACCAATAATACAAAGCGTCAAACGGGTCATGCTTTCTACCCAAATCCAATAAGCTTCAGGAACTCGTCCCATGGCGCTGTTTCCTTCTCTACGACTTTCGTCTTCGCTATCGTTTCTGAAAATGCCACTCGGAGCAGTGATGGGCTTGCTTTCGTGATTGCTCCAACAAGAGGGCTCCCAGGAGCTCTGCCAAGCCAGTACCTTGGCCTTTTCAATTCTAGCAACATCGGTTATGCCGCCAATCATATTGTTGCCGTAGAGCTCGATACCATGATAGACTTCGAGTTTGATGACATCAACAATAACCATGTTGGGATTGATATAAATGGCTTGGCGTCCGAGAAATCTTTACCCGCAGGATATTATGCTGCTGACGATGGTGACTTCAGGGCCCTGAGCCTTGGAAGTGGCGAGCAAATGCAAGTTTGGGTGGAATACGATAGTGTCTACAATCTAATCGCGGTCACTTTGGCTCCAATTAATGTCGGAAAACCCAATACTCCGCTCTTTTATTTGTCCCGTGATCTTTCACCGATCATTGAAGACAACATGTATGTTGGCTTCTCTTCCTCAACTGGCTCAATCCCGACATCCCATTATATTTTGGGTTGGAGCTTTAAGCTGAACGACCAGGCTCCAGAACTTGTTCTGTCTCAATTTCCCAAGCTACCTCGGATAGGAGGTAAACCGAGATCTAAGTTTTTGACAATTGGTTTGTCTGTGATTATTGTTAGTTTAGTCTCGGTAGCAATTTCAGCTGTAGTTTATGCCATAAGAAGGAAGAGGAAGTTCGAAGAATTGCTGGAAGACTGGGAGCTTGACTATGGGCCTCAGAGATTCGAATACAAATATCTTTTTGTTGCTACAAAAGGATTTAGCGAGAAAGAGGTATTGGGTAGGGGTGGATTTGCTAAGGTCTATAGAGGTGTATTACCTACCTCCAATATTGAGATTGCGGTGAAGAGGGTCTCCCATGAATCAAGACAGGGAATGAGAGAATTTGTTGCAGAAATTGCCAGTATGGGTCGGCTCCGCCACAGGAATTTAGTACCACTCTTGGGGTATTGCCGGCGAAAGAGAGAGTTGCTTTTAGTATATGACTACATGCCCAATGGAAGCCTAGACAAGTGCCTCTTTCACCAACCTGAGCTCACTTTGTGCTGGAGCCAGAGATTTGGAGTAATAAAAGGTGTGGCATCGGGGATGTTGTATCTACACGAAGAATGGGAGCAAGTTGTTGTTCACAGAGATGTCAAGGCTAGTAATGTCATGCAGGATGGTGAACTGAAAGCTAGATTAGGAGACTTCGGTCTTGCAAGATTTTATGACCGTGGAACTGATCCTCAAACGACCCATGTAGCTGGAACCATTGGGTATATTGCGCCAGAGCTTTCTCGAAGCGGCAAGGCCACAACAAGCACCGATGTGTTTGCTTTCGGGGCCTTTTTGCTTGAGGTGGCTTGTGGAAGGAGACCAATAGAGCCACGGTGGCGAACAGAGGATGTCATTTTGGTTGACTCGGTGTTTTCTCAATGGACCATAGGCGAAATTATTGGCACAAGGGATCCAAATTTGGGTACAGACTATGTAGCAGAGGAAGTAGAGTTGGTATTGAAACTTGGATTGCTGTGCTCTAATTCAGAGCCTGCAGCAAGGCCAAGCATGCGCCAAGTTGTGCAGTTCTTGGAGGGTGATGTTCCTCTTCCAGAGTTACCGTCGGTTGGTCTTAATGCCAGCGGCTTAACGTTTGCCATGTCTTATCCGGCGGCTTCTATGGACAAGGTGTTCACGCCTTTGTCTTTCGTTGCAGATTCACTTCTCTCGGGGGGTCGCTGATTCTTAAAGCTTTTGTTACCCATTGTAAGTTTGTTTGTGACCATTTTGAGTGTGATATTTTGGAATGATCAACTATAATTTATTTCTTTAAGGTTGTGCAGCATGAGTATGAACACTGGCCTCTCTGATCATATATTTTGCAACTTTGCATGCTCTAATATCCGTCGAAATAGATGTATTGGGAGGATAATAATTCATTACCGTTTTGGGTTCATATTGGAAGCCATTATTAAGGAATGGATTTCAGCCCTTGAAAAAAAAAAAAAAAGTATTTATATTCATGTCCTGGTATGGAGATTAGACTTTTCGATACGTATTATACAGCATGAACCGAAAAGGGTGTAAGGAAATCAACAATAGATGTTTTATAAAATGTTTCTCACACTTCGTGTTGAGATTTCAGCTTGTATTTATAATCTCTCATATGCAGTAGACTACAATGATAAATACAAAAGTCAAAATAGCTTTCCTATCCTATTTCTATCATGATATTGAGCTGCTGCATTATCCTGAAGTGCTGGATTTGAGTTGCTGCTTCTATCCTCTGCATTATCTTTAGGAGTAGATATCAAATGTCCAACTATTTGATTATCTGCTCTTAGATGCCCCTGCAAACTAAACTGTAATGGAAGTGAGATCTTGTAGACAAAATAAGCTTGGTAAAGATGTCTGCTAGGTTGTCTTTCCTGAAAATAAACCAAATCAGAAGATTCTTGGCAGCAACGTGATCAGGCACAAAGTGAAAGTCTATTTCAATATATTTTGTTCCCGCATGAAAAGTTTAAATCGCAGTCAAATATGTGTAGTGGCGAAGCGAGACAATTCATATTGTAGGGGTCACTGAACCTTTTTTTATTTTTTTGGCGTCGTGTAATGAATTGATACTTTTTTTCTTCTTTTTTTAATCACTAGCACTTAAATACAATGAGGAATTGAGCTTAGAATTTGTATCAAATCCTCCAATTAAATGTTTAAATTCTAATGACCAATATTCTCAACATTTAATAACCAAAATATCCAAATTACAAGACCACTTAGATTAGGAATTGAGCTTGTAGGAGAAAAGAAAAAGATTTTTATTTTATTTTATTTTTTTATTTTTGGGGTGTGGAACTTTGGGTAGAAAAAAAAAAAAAAAAAACTTTGAGGTGTTGTGGCACCTCCAAAGCTTAATGCGGCTCCGCCACTGAATATGTGGCTCCAATATTGTCACACCATGTAGCTTGGCAGTGGCATTGGCAAGGGACCGATACTCAATTCAGTGTCGAGCTAGCAATAGTCTTTTTTGTTTCTTAGAGCTCTATAAAATCAGATTAGAGCCAAGATAAATGCAGAGAGAAGGCATGCAATGCAGAAGAAGAACAATGGCTAATGTGCTGACCATGAGAAATGGAGTGTTTAAGAAGGCGTAGTAAACCCCTAATGGCTTGCCACTGGAAAGTTGTAAGCCGATGCATAAATTGGCTGAGTTTGTTTACAGTAAATGCAATATCTGGGCTGGTGAAAGATAAATATTGGAGAACACCCACTCGTCTTCAAAATTCATGAGGATCTGACAGTTGATTACCGTTGAAGGCAGAGGACATTGGGCAAACATGTTATACAACATGAACCGAAAAGGGGAAAGAAACAAAAGCAGATCTTTCAACATGTCCATTTAATTATATAATATAACATTTTGTATTGAAAGTGCCTGTTTTTCTCTTGGACCAAAAATTAAGATAATTTTTACCAACAAATATATATCCTAATGATGAAATTAACTTTGATTCTAATTAATTGTAGGTAAAAGAAAGGAACCCTCTAAAGAGCATGTGGTATTTGAAATTAACATCACAAAACAACACAAATCTATAACGATAACACACCATACATCTTATTAGCTACTTGCTTAATCATAAATTGTTTATCCACCTTATAAAATGAAAGTTTTTAAAGAATATCATTTAATGCATTTGTTTTAAAATAAGAAATTATAATTTTCCTTATGATTGATTTAAAAATAAATCAAGAAAATACGAATGGGGTATTAAATTCTCAATTAAAGCAGATGGTATGTGGAGAAACGATTAAAAAAGAAAACAAAAATACTAAATCAAGTCTAAGAGTAAGTTTTTTTTTTTTTTTTTTTTATATATATATAAATTGATCCCTAAAGTTTTAAAATGATTAAATCAAATCGAGGTTCTATTTTTTATGATTTCTTACAAAATTTTAATTATACCCTAAATAAAAAATTACAAAAAATAAAAATGTATAATTTTTTTTTAAGAAATTTATTAATATTTCTTTTAAAAATATTAATAAGAGAGACATAATTGTATTTTCATAGTAATTTGTTATCAATTAATCCAAAAATGTTAACAAAGATCTCAAATTTAAATTGGGTATAAACTCAGATCTGAATATATCACATTAAAAATTGAGGTCTTGAAAATCAAAATGGAAAAAAATACAAGATTTCTTACCTGATTTTCTATCTATCTTCTTTTCACTTTGGAAGACCTTTACTACGAATACTGATATAATAATAATAAATTTTCCTAAGAAAACAGGAAACGAATAATCCAACAGCCCGTAACGAGTCGGATCCACTCGGACCGCCCCGGATAATTGCGTTTCACACTCGGATTGGCGAACCTTTGGACCTTTCACTTTCAGAGTTTCGTAGAGAAAGATCGAATACCCAAATTACAGAGCGTGATATTGCCGCTTCACATTTGGATTCTTTGACTGGGAATTGGGATTCGATCATTCATCAAAGAAATGCCGGTGAGAGTGGTGGAGAGCTCCGCACCTTCCCAAGTTTCAGGTATTTCGCTTTCCTTCAAAAATAATTGCAATAGAATAATGTTCAGTGCCAGATTTAGGGCTTCGTTTGTTGCCTGGAAAATACCGGAAATTTATTTGAAATTCACAGCTTACCCTCGTCAAAAAGGTTTTTTTGTTTGTGGGTCTAATCTATATGTTCATGCTTAATTGTGAAGGCGGCGCGAATTCTGGAGAGACATTACCACAAGTATGCTCACTTTTGAGTGTTGGACAGGTTAATCTTCGATCCCTTTTATTTTATTTTTTGGGTTCCTTCTGTAGTTACTTCTGTCAACAACAATTACTTGCTAGTGACCCTGCTACATATATGGCTGCATATGATTAGTTGCCTAATAGATATTGAGCCTATTGAGTATCATATATGGCGTTATGTAGTCAACACATAAGCTAAGACTTTAGTGATCTTCAGTGTCATTGCTAGGTGATCATATATCTCTTTCCAATTTTGGACAAAGATGGTCAGGTTTTCCTCCTTTGGTCATTTGAAGTGAGAACATAAAGCTGCATATTTTACTACTCTGATGAAACGTTTTAATTTCTCGATCGAAAATTTATAATTTTGCATCAGAAGTGGACGAGTTTCGGTTTATCCTCATATTTTAATTTTGTCACAGGCCTTCTCTGGTACTCAGAATGTTTCTAGCCTACAGAAAGATGAAGCATGGAGAGTTAACGTTCGAATACAGGGATGTGACCTTGAACATGGGTATCTATGTGGGTCCATGGAAGCTCTCAATGGCAGACACACCAGTAAGCAGTTCCTTCTTCTTCTTTTTTGTTTAGGATATTTCCTTGTTTTTTTTTTTTTTTTTGTCTGTGCTGTGTTGATATATAGAGGATAAATACTGAAAAAAAAAATGTTAAAAATGTTATAGCGCAATGAAAGAATGAGGCAGCTTCTGGGTTTGTTTAAACTTCTGTCTGCTGGCATTATTGCCAGAATAGGTTAGTGCTACTTTGATAAGAGGCACCTAATCAAGAGGTTTCTTTCCCCACTGGCCTTTTCAATGTTCTCATTGTTGCGTGTTTCTTTCTAATCCAAAATTTACTTTAAAAAAACTATATTACATGGCCATATTCACCTAATTGATTGTGATCGTACATACATTCTTCATCTTCTTTGGTTGCAGCAGCCATGAAATTAGCTGCGCCCAGAATTTTCAAACTTAACTCTTTGCTTTATATCCTATTTTATCAGTGTGTTATACAAATGAATGATCCGTGCCGTAACAGAATATATGATACAGTTCTCCCTTTAGCCATAAATTGGTTGGTTATATTTCCTCACTGTAATGGAAGCATGCTTAATATGTAACTTGATTTCATTCAGAAAACTGCCAAGGTTTCATGACCACCTTATTTGCTGTAGTTGGAATATTGCGATTTACCTTGTTTGGTCATGGAGCACTTTCTGTTTCATTTATGATTACTTCAGGTAGTAACCTTCTGGGAAGGGGAGATCATTGACACAAAGAATTATACTCTCTTCACTGGCAAGTGGGAAGCGACGTACGTTCCTTTATTTTTATTTTTTCCATTTACTGTATCATGGAAACTTTAAATAACAGTGATGGTGGACAAAATAATCCAATGCTGATTTGCATGATCTCTTGCTACAGGCAAGAGGATGATATAAGGCACTGGACCAAGTTTCCATCCTTCCGTCCCTATTTGGTAAAGAGCTGGAACCTTTTCTTTCATACACACTGTTTGCTGTAATAACTAATCCTGTTTTTTTTTTTTTTCCAGAGTTGAGTGGAGGTTGATGGTGGAAAATCTTTGGACCTGAGTGACTCTGAATTCATATATCTGGTAACCTAGTCTCAATTATTTTAATCATTTGGTGAAAGAACTCACCATATGTGAAGCAATAACATGCCAGTTTCTTTTATTTGCTGGCGTAGAGATGGAAAGAGCAATACTTTGTGAATGTTGGGACAGACTGTGGGTTAACTATTGCTGGCTTTTACTATGTTTGTTTCTCTTGTAGTGATGGCTACATCAGTGGCTTCTATTATGATCCTAATAGCAGGTATTTTGCATTTCTGTTAGTTACCCCACCCCCAAAAAAAAAGAAGAAAAAAAAGAGAGAAGGAGCTGATTGATGAATTAACTTGAAACAACTTGCAGCCCATTTCAGAAGCTCGTGCTAAAATCAACTAATGAGGGAAGATCAGGTTTCAGTTTTTCGTCATATGAGTTGCAATAAATTGGAAGAAGGCATTCGCATTTTGGGGTTAGCACTTGATTGAACTTTGCTTGGTCAGATGAACAGCTCAGAGGTACCAGGGAGATTATGCAAGATGACAGGGAATCTTAACTGTACGAGGATTATATTGGAAGAGTTGACGAGAGATGTATATCTGTTTGTGTTAAGAGCACTGGTCAAAAAGTACATCTGTGTGGAATAATTCTTGCGTTGTTGTATATGAATTGAAGTTAAACATACACGCATGCCAAGCCAACCACTTGAATTTAATGGATCATTGCAGCTATGTATAGCATGCAAACAATTCCCACGGTTCATCTGATTCATGTGTTCCTCTTTCATTCTGCTTATGTATTGCTTTATGCATTCTGATGATTGTTATCATGATCCTTAGTACCCATCTGGGGGGCTCTGCCAGCGAATGTATGTTGCTGACACTTCTAGAGGCTGAAAAAATTACTCTTTCTCGCCAAATTATCCAAAAGAAAAATAGTCCTTGATAGGTTTGAAGCTAATATTACACTTGCTCACTTATTGCACAATTTTTTTATACTCATAGGTGGCTTTTTAAAGTACCATTGGATATGAGATATATCTTTATTGAATTTTGATTCAATTGTAGTTTTAAAAGTCACTTATATATATAAAAAATTTAAGTAAAAAAATTGGGAGTAAGTGTAGAGCATGGTTCCCATATGTTCATAGCCATTGCTGCCTGTGCCTTCCACGTTTACAGTAATTACAGTACTCCAGCCACTGGTAGTTTATGAGCCATTGGCTGGCCAAATATATATTAGCAGGAAAAAAGGAAAAATGTGAGCAGTTATTACGGCCGCAGGATCATGGGTTGAAGCTGATGATATCGTAGGTCCACGCCCCAATTGGTAAAAGCGATGTATTTAGCCGAAGCTACCCCCAACCAGCCTTGGGGGTGGCTTCGAGGGCCCAATTTAAAAAATAAATTGGGGATGGCTTTCTCCACCTAATATTTTTTTAAAATTTTTATTCATTTTTTGTTATTTTAATTTTGTTTTTTTTTTTAATATAAATAATTTTTTAATAATATTTTATTAGTGGCGTAATCTGGACCGTTGGATGAAAATCAACGGTCCAGATTAAGAATTTGATAACCTTGGATTCCCTCAGGAATTCGAAGGGATCCTGGTCCAACTTTAGAATGATTGCTTTCACTAACAAAGATGCTACTTTTAATAGAAAATGTACCAACTATACAAGAAAGTTGCTTTATCCATGCAAGGAATTTGTGGGAATCCTGGTCCAACTTTAGAACGATTGCTTCCACTAACACTGATCCTACTTTTAATAGAAAATCTACCAACTATACAAGAAAGTTGCTTTATCCATGTAATCAGATTACTCTCAGCACTGAACTTTCAACTTGCCAACATTTTTTAATACAATGTTTTGTGTTCTATACGAATTAAGTCTTATTTTAATTAGGTGTATATAAATTGTTGAGCATTTATTTTAGCAAACTAATTTTCAATTAACAAGCATTTAAATGGGTGCACTGCCATGGCTTCCGCTTCGATGGAGTGGAGCTGAAATTTTAGAGGAATTCGAAGCGTTATCCATAAATTACAGAATTGATATTACTACTTTGTGGCGGCTAAAAAAATCGTTTGCAAATGGGGCGAAACTTCGTGTATTAAAATAACATGTAAACTTCGCGTATTAAAAATCTTTTGCGCGGCAAATTGGGTGAAACTTCGTGTATTAAAATTTAAAGTTATTATACTCGTAGATTCAGCGACCAAGTACACACGCTGCATCAGTCATCAAGCATCAAATAACATGTAAACCAACGCTACATGTCTTAAACTTGAAAGTGGCCGGAACT
>JADOBO010000214.1:0-39142 GCA_016403345.1 Corylus heterophylla | reverse complement strand
AATTTTAAAATCCCTATATTTAAATCGTACTTTTTAAAATCGTAAACTCAAATGGATCGTTGATATTTGAAGAATCTTATACATTTTCTTTCCAAAATATAGACAACCATACACTTTCATTACTAACAAAATATCTACTAAAATAAATTAGTAATGATATAAGGAGGAATAGAGTCTTACTTGAGTCCTCCCAAAGGCGATTAACCTGTGTGTGTCTCACATGCATTGTAATTAATGATTGGGACCAGGGGCGGATCTAGGGGGGGTCGAGGGGGGGCATCCACCCATCGTCAACTCCCAAAAATCCCCCCTGAGTATGGTAAAAAAATTTTTATGTCCTGATTATGCCCCTCTTAGCCATGATTATGCCCCCTTCCTCAAGCTCCGGCTATATTATGCTCCGTTGAAATTTGAAAATTTTTAAGAAGTTGAATGTTGCAGTTTTGCAGAAAAATGAAATGTTGAAAGCTTGAAGATGATGAACAGTTCAGTTTTTCGTTGAAATTCGTATAGGTGCAGCCTGCTTTGGACTTTGGAGTGGAAAAAATAATATTATAAATTAATAAAATTATAATCTATTGTCATGACACAACACACAAGACAGAAAAATTATAATATGCCTCCAGGGATGGGATGCGTGTAAGACAAGTCCAAGGCCAATGGCCAAGGGGGTAGGCCAGGTGTCAGGCCTGCTAGGCTGCGGATCTGAATCCTGATTTTCTTTAATTGGGAAAAAATTTGAAAATTTTTAATTGGGTAAAAATTGAAAATTCTCTAATTATTAATCGTGGCCCTTCATTTTAAATCTAACGGTCTATAAAATCATTTAAACCTCGGTAAAACAAAAGCCACCATTTAATGTCTAGGTTATACAAAAGCAGCCGACATTTTATAGACCATTAAATTTAAAAGGAAGAACCACGATTCACAATTGGAAAATCTTCAATTTTTGTTCAATTGGAAGGATCTCAATTCCCAGTCTGCCAGACAAGAAAAAAAAAAAAATTGAAGGCTATACTACAACGTTGCTTGTGCTTTGAAACTTTCTAATCTATGTGAGTGGTGCACAGTACAATTTTCTAATCAAATTTCAAATTACCCAAATTTCTCTTCGTCCTTCTTCCTGCGAACCCAGCTCCAGGTACCCTTTAAATGTTCATTATGTTCTTATATAAATTCATGGCTTCTTGTGGAGATATTTAGATTTAAATTATTCTTTTAAATTAATTGTATTAATATTTATATTGCTATTCAGGATTTACCGAATCATCGATTCAGCCTATTCTTGATAATAACTTCAACGAAAAATTAAGGTAGGTAAATATGTATTTAAATTTTTAGATTTAGATTTAAATTATTCTTTTCAATTGATTGTTTTAATATTTATATTGCTATTAATTCAGCCTATTCTTGATAATAACTTCAACAAAAATTGATGGATGTAATTATGTAAATATGTAATTAAATTTGTATATTTAGATTTAAATTGTTCTTAATTGATTGCTTTAATATTTATATTGCTATTAATTCAGCTTATTCTTGATAACAACTTCAACGAAAAATTGATGGATGTAATTAAATTTTTAGATTTAGATTTAAATTGTACATTTCAATTGATTGTTTTAATATTTATATTGCTATTAATTCAGCCTATTCTTGACAATTGTTTTTATATTTAATTATTTATGAATATATATTTGTAGTTATCTGAGATTATGAAGAAAAACAACGATTCTATTGAGCTCCAATCAAATTCTAAACGACCTCGTGTTGAAGTAGATTTAGCAAATCTGCCCTCAGATCCTTGTTTTAGAAAAAAAATGTGTGATTATCATTCTAGTGATAGAGACCAAATTCGAAGAGCATATCTACAAAAAGGAGCTTGTCCACCATTTGACCATGATTTTCCAAGAAAAAAGTTTGGACAAACAATGCGTCGTTTTAATCCAACATGGTTTAAAGAATATAAATGGTTGGAGTACAGTAAGGAGAAAGATGCTGCATATTACTTATATTGTTATCTCTTCAAACCGGGCATTGGAAATCATGCAGGGGGAGAAACTTTTGTTACTGAAGGGTTTAGTAATTGGAAAAAGAAAGAGAAGTTCGAAGGTCATGTGGGGGCTCACAATAGTGCACATAATCAAGCTCGGCAAAAATGTGAAGCTTTGTTAAACCATAAACAAAGTATGATAACATTTTTTGACAAGCAATCGGATCAGCAGAAAATGATATATAGGACTCGTTTGAATGCATCAGTTGATTGTATTCGCTTTTTACAACAACAAGGATTAGCATTTCGTGGCCATAATGAATCTAAAGGTTCAAGTAATCAAGGAAATTTTCATGAATTGTTGCGGTTTCTTGCGACACATAATGAAGAAATTGACAAGGTAGTCTTAGAAAATGCTCCTGAAAATCGTCAAATGATTGCACCATACATTCAAAAAGATATAGCAAATGCTGCAGCAAGTGAAACTATAGATGCTATTCTTAAAGATCTTGGAGACTCGTCATTTGCTATCCTAGTTGATGAATCCCGTGATATATCTATTGTTGTGCAAATTTATTTAACTCGCAAGTGCACGAATCGATTGTAGTTTAATGGATTGCAAGTGCGAGGTCGATCCCACAGAGAATTGTATTTTTGAAAGAGCAATTTATATCTAAACTAATTAAATCCTAATCTAGTTCCAAAAGGGTTTTGATTTTTGAGTTTTGAAAATTAAAGGATAAACATAAACTAAATGAAATAAATAAATCTAAGGATAAAGTTACTAAGGTTTAGGAATTCACACTCACCAAATCATAACAACATACTTTATGTTCATCAATATTAATCCGAAGTTCTCATAAATTAAATCATAGATATGTTTTACTATGCTTCAAAGAATTAATCAAAACCATCCCATGTATCTATTCATTGACCAAATCACAAAAGGAATCCAAATTAAATTGAAACACCAGATGTATCCGTAGAATAAATCACAAGGGATATCCAATTTTTATGAGTTACAAGCCAAGCAATCAATCATATGAAATTATCTCAAATAATCAAATGTATCCTTGAATCACAAGAGATATCCAAGAATCACTCCATACAATTGATTAGAAGTAAAACAATTGAAATATAAAACCCAATAAAATCAGAATAATAAAAACTTACATAAAAGTATTGATGTTCTTCATCGGTGAGGCTTCATCCCCAACCTTAGTTGGGAATTTAGCTCCACATAAAAATAAAATCTAAACCTAAACCTAAACCTAAAGAAAAACTAAACAAAAGAATTTTGCTCTATGGGATTGTGTATCTTTTCTTGAATGCAAAGAAGTCTATTTATAGGCTTAGGGAAGTCCTAGTAGCCCAAGTAAACCTAGATAATTCGGAAGTCTGTCTCCCAGTCAAAATAGAAGTCTGAAATCGGATTAGGATTCGTCCAAATTTGTGTCTCTTAATTGCGGGGCGATTTTGACATAGAAACCGTCCGAATTACGAAAATTATATTTCACAACAAATTGTAGTATTTTGAGCTAGCTTTCTAATACCGTTTGAATCACTTCAATCCGATATTTGAACGGAGAGTTATGGTCAAAATACTAAGACGTATGCAGAATCTGAATTTGAATCCGATCCGAAATCTTATCCAATCTGAACTTTAATCTGATTTAACCTTTTCTTGGATTTGGTTAGACTTAACCACATCATCTAGGTCTTCTCAAAGTATGCTTTCTTCCAAACTTCGCATTTTTCCCTTTAAAGCTGTAGTTTTTCTTCAATGACCTACAAAATACTAACAACACAAAACTAACACAAAATATTAAATAACGACACAGCTAAAGGATTAACTAATGTAAATAAAGGGGTCTAAATATGCAATATTTGGCACTTATCAAACACCCCCAAACTTACATTTTGCTAGTCCCTTAGCAAAACGAAAAATAAAATGAAAGCAAGAAACATAAATCCTCTTTCGTGGGAGAGACGATTGCATTTAGCATATGCAACAAGCCTTTTAAACCCCTAGGCATCCCTAGTGGACGAGTGAAGTCTCGTGAGGGCTTAACAGGAATGATACCCACAAACATTGTGCACTATGTTGTTAACAAGAAAGAAGTTTCACATAAACCATGGTTCTTATTCATGAGCAAACTTAAAAAGACAAACACCATCATAACAGTCAAAAGGAAATCCAAAATCAAATTACTCATAAATGGACAATTGAGACCTTATATGTTCTGAAATGTGTAAAGTGTAATTAGCACATAATCATGAAGCTTTCAGTTTAAACTCAAGACAAGTTCCATAAAATTTGTAAGAATCCCTAACAAATGAAACAACCAAGGCAAGATATGCATTTTTTTTCTTTTTTAAAGAGGCTCTGCAATGACTAACTCCCTTAAGCTTTCTAATTGACTCATGTAACAAGTGTTAGGCCAATGACTCCCAAGCCAGGTAGCTTTAGGGCACTAGATGTAGAACATCCCTAAGGGCTTATTAACTTAAGTCAAAAAGGCTACGAAGCCAGACTAGCCATATCATAAATCAACACTGAACTTCACACCTTTTGACGCGAACACTCAATGCTTAATGAGGCAAGAGGTCCGGTTACTCAGTGAAAAACTCAACATGATCTTTATTTTCTTTTTCCTTCTCTTTTTTATTTATTTATTTATTTTTTTATATCTTGCAAGCCAATGGTTATTCATCAATAGGTCATCCAACAAATCTCAAAGAGAACAAGCTTAAGCTCAAACATCATACCTCACAGAAAACATGTTAATGTGCTCATAAAAATTTATTTCAAAACAAGTGAAATCTCTTTTACCCAAAAATAAGTCAAAGGACTCAGACTTTTAATGACATAATGATGATGTTCAACCCTTTAAGCAAGCTAATGAAATGCAAATCACAGTTATAGTTTAACTCAAACTTGACAACAACATAGCACAATTTTTTTTTTTTTTTCAAATTTTTTAACACAAAATGACAAATAAAAATAAACAAATAAAAACAAAAATAAATAGACAAAGTGTTTTTCCATACCCCCAAACTTGAATTACACATTGCCCTCAATGTGTAGTATAGAAATACATTACCGGAAATAAAGAAATCTGAGTGTGAACAAGGCTAGGGTGTCCCCCAAACTTAAACACCAAAACACCTGTCAACAAAAACTAACAGCAATATATATATTTTTTTCACAGAAACGAAACATCAAAAGATTAATTGCTGTTAGAAACAAAAACCAAATAAAAAGAAATGCACTATAATGAAAAAGGAAAGAAAGAATTTGTGGAGTGAAGTGCAGAAAATAAACTGGAAGAGAAAACTTTACAGCGCTTTCCTCGATCATGCGGATGTCCAACCAATCCCTTCCACCCCTTCTTCTTCAAAACTTCATACCCCTCTGGAAGGATATTTCGCCATCTTATGTAGAATTTCTTGCTTCGGAGGATCTTTTTAGGAAAGTGGTTCCTAGATTTATGTGCTTGTGTGCACAAGTCCTTGAGTATCTTGATATAAGATGGCTCTTTAAGACATTTAGGCAATGAAGCTTTGGGCTCTTGATATGTCTCAAGAGGTACAATGATGCAGGCAGGAGCTTCAGTACTCACTTCCATGTCACTGGGTAGATCAGGATCTGTCGGTGGCTCACTGTTCTCAGGGTGTTCAACTTGCTCCTCTCTCTTTTCCTCCTCTTTGTTATCCACAATTTTCCCACTCTCTAGTGTGATGGTGACTTGGGCATGCTCATGATAAGAATTTTCGGAATCATCCTCATCAATCATGTAGTACCTTTCAGCCATCAGCTGACTTTGAAGCTCTTCTTCCTCTATTCTGTTGAAGTCAGCAACTAGATGACCGATCTGTCCTTCTATATTGGACATGGCCTGCTTAAGTTCTTGTATGTCTCTGTTGTTGGCCATGTTGGAATTCCTCATTTCCTGTACGGCTTGATTGGTGAAACCTTTTAGCTCTTGTATATCTTGGGAATTGCTCAGGGTAGCATTCTTCATATCTTGTATGTTCTTATCCATTGATTGCATGAATGCTTTCATCATGTCTTCCAGTGATGACTGTGGTGCAGGCTGTGGCTCTTGAGTGGTAGACTGATAAATAGGAGGTTGAGCTTGATGATCGAACTGTGGATATTCTGAATGGTGCAATTCATCAAATTGGTGAGCATAATTTCCTATAGTCTGAGCTGATCCTGAGAAATCAAATTGGTTGCTCCAGTCCGAGTTATAACAATTAAAATTTGAATCAAACCCCGGGCTGGAGAAACTGGTGTTCATTTGTTCATATGAAAAGTTAGATCTAGCTGCTCTGATTTGGTCTAATTTGTCCCATAAGTCATCGAGCTCAGCTCGCAGATTTGGACAATTGTTCTCCTCATGATAAGGATTGAAACAAAATGAACATGGTTGAGATGGGTAAACATTTTGAGGGTAGTTGGTAGGAGCTGGTGTCCTACAACTAGGAGATGCATTAAAATCATTAAAATGAAAATTCATACTTCCCCTCACTTTTTAGCGTGCAGATATCCCACATAAAATATTAACCAAATTTTTTATTTTTTATTTTTTTATTTTTTTATTTTTTTTTTATTTTTTATTTTTTAAAATAAACTAAAAGAACAGCTAACACAATAAAAAAAATGAAAATGAAAATTTAAAAACTCACAAAAAGGACCAAAAATAAATTTTTGGCAAAGATCTACGGAACTGCTGCTTTTGCTATGAGTGCGCTCGATCGCTACTGATGTCTGTGGAAGGTGTTTATGCGTGATCAGAAAACAAGCCAAAACAAAACAAAAAAACAACAAGAAAAATCTTTTTTTTTTTTTTATTAGTAACACGAATAAAACAAAACAAATTGCAGAAAAATAAAATCCTAATTATAACTAGTAGAAGAATAAAACTAATTTAGAAATAAATTGGTTTCAAAAATTGAACAATTCCCCGGCAACGGCGCCAAAAACTTGTTGTGCAAATTTATTTAACTCGCAAGTGCACGAATCGATTGTAGTTTAATGGATTGCAAGTGCGAGGTCGATCCCACAGAGAATTGTATTTTTGAAAGAGCAATTTATATCTAAACTAATTAAATCCTAATCTAGTTCCAAAAGGGTTTTGATTTTTGAGTTTTGAAAATTAAAGGATAAACATAAACTAAATAAAATAAATAAATCTAAGGATAAAGTTACTAAGGTTTAGGAATTCACACTCACCAAATCATAACAACATACTTTATGTTCATCAATATTAATCCGAAGTTCTCACAAATTAAATCATAGATATGTTTTACTATGCTTCAAAGAATTAATCAAAACCATCCCATGTATCTATTCATTGACCAAATCACAAAAGGAATCCAAATTAAATTGAAACACCAGATGTATCTGTAGAATAAATCACAAGGGATATCCAATTTTTATGAGTTACAAGCCAAGCAATCAATCATATGAAATTATCTCAAATAATCAAATGTATCCTTGAATCACAAGAGATATCCAAGAATCACTCCATACAATTGATTAGAAGTAAAACAATTGAAATATAAAACCCAATAAAATCAGAATAATAAAAACTTACATAAAAGTATTGATGTTCTTCATCGGTAAGGCTTCATCCCCAACCTTAGTTGGGAATTTAGCTCCACATAAAAATAAAATCTAAACCTAAACCTAAACCTAAAGAAAAACTAAACAAAAGAATTTTGCTCTATGGGATTGTGTATCTTTTCTTGAATGCAAAGAAGTCTATTTATAGGCTTAGGGAAGTCCTAGAAGCCCAAGTAAACCTAGATAATTCGGAAGTCTGTCTCCCAGTCAAAATAGAAGTCTGAAATCGGATTAGGATTCGTCCAAATTTGTGTCTCTTAATTGCGGGGCGATTTTGACATAGAAACCGTCCGAATTACGAAAATTATATTTCACAACAAATTGTAGTATTTTGAGCTAGCTTTCTAATACCGTTTGAATCACTTCAATCCGATATTTGAACGGAGAGTTATGGTCAAAATACTAAGACGTATGCAGAATCTGAATTTGAATCCGATCCGAAATCTTATCCAATCTGAACTTTAATCTGATTTAACCTTTTCTTGGATTTGGTTAGACTTAACCACATCATCTAGGTCTTCTCAAAGTATGCTTTCTTCCAAACTTCGCATTTTTCCCTTTAAAGCTGTAGTTTTTCTTCAATGACCTACAAAATACTAACAACACAAAACTAACACAAAATATTAAATAACGACACAGCTAAAAGATTAACTAATGTAAATAAAGGGGTCTAAATATGCAATATTTGGCACTTATCATCTATGAAAGAACAATTGGCAATTATTTTGCGTTATGTAGATAAGCGGGGCCATGTGATGGAACGTTTTTTAGGCATTACACATGTTAGCACTACCACAGCTGCAGAATTGAAGAAGACAATTGATTCAGTGCTTAGCAAACATAATTTAAGTATTAGCAGATTGCGAGGACAAGGATACGATGGAGCTAGCAATATGCGAGGTGAGTTGAATGGACTTAAAACACTTATTTTGAATGACAATTTGTCTGCCTATTATGTTCATTGCTTTACACATCAGCTTCAACTCACTTTAGTTGCTGTTGCCAAAAATCACATTGAAATTGCAACTTTTTTTAGTTTGGTCAATAGTATCTTTAATGTTGTTAGAGCATCTTGCAAACGTCGTGACGTACTTCGTGAAAAACGAACTGCTGAAGTAGTAGAAGCATTACAAAATAATGAAATGCCAACTGGTCGTGGCTTGAATCAAGAAATGAAAATAAAGAGACTTGGTGATACACGTTGGAGTTCTCATTATGGTGCAATTATTAGTCTTTTTACCATGTTTTCTTCTGTTATCGATACGGTTAAAGACGTAATTGAAGATGATTTAAATTCTGAACAGAGAGCAGAAGCAAATATACTAATTCAATCACTCCAAACTTTTGATTTTGCTTTCAATTTACATTTGATGAAAAATGTTTTGGGGATTACAAATGAGTTATCTCAAGCACTCCAACGAAAAGACTAAGATATTTTGAATGCAATGAAGCTAGTTGAAATTTCAAAGCTGCGCTTACAGGCTATGAGAGAAAATGGGTGGGATTCCTTATTTGAAGAAGTTTCTAAGTTTTGTATCAAAAACAATATTCTTGTCCCCAATATGGATGAACTTTATCAACCTCGATCACGACGAAAAGCTCAAGGCATGAAAAATTCACACCATTACCGTGTGGAGCTTTATTATACTGTTATAGATATGCAACTCCAAGAACTTAACAGTCGCTTTAATGAAGCAAATTCTGAATTATTACTCTGTGTTGCGTGCTTGAGTCCAGATGACATGTTTGCTTCTTTTAACAAGGAGAAATTACTTCGTCTTGCTCAATTCTATCCGAATGATTTTTCAGTAGTTCAACTTATTACTTTAGACAACCAACTTGAAACATATATCGTTGACATGCGTTCTAGTGATGAATTTGCAACACTCAAAGGGATTGGACAACTCGCTGAGAAATTGGTAGAGATGAAAAAGGATGTCGTATATCACTTGGTTTATTCATTGGTAACATTGTCATTGATTCTGCCAGTTGCGACAGCATCTGTTGAGAGAGCATTTTTAGCAATGAATATTATTAAAAATCGTCTACGCAACCGAATGGGAGATCAATGGATGAATGATTGTTTGGTTACGTACATTGAGAAAGATATATTCAAGACTATCAGTAATGAAGAAATCATGAAGCGATTCCAAGGTATGAAGACTCGTCGAGGACAATTGCCTTAGTGCTAGTCGTGACAAAACAAATTGTAAGTTATATTTACATGTTTTAGAACATAATTAAAATTTTTGTTGAATTATTCACTTATTCAGTTTGTTATATTTTTGTTAAACTTTATTTTTTGTAAAAAAAAAAAACCATGCCCCTCATGGACGAATTTCCTGGGTCCGCCACTGGTTTGACTCTTATTATTGAAATGTTTGTTTGTAGGTTTTATAGAGATTATATATATATTTTGTTTAGACAGATTTTTTTGATTGAATATTATACATCCATGATAATGATAATAGCAATAGTAAAATTTTTATATGTGTAAGACTTATTGGATAAATGATTAGCACCTCACACATGTATATATATAAATATATATAGTCATGTTGTTTTGTGTGTATATATATATAAAAAAAATATATATGTAGCATTTTTTTGTATATTTATATATACATGTGCACAGTATTATTGGGAATTGGATATTATAAAGACTATATATATATATATATATAGGGGAATTGGATATTATAAAGACTATATATATATATATATAGTCTTTATAATATCAATTTCCTAAATAAATAATATTTTATTATTCATCTTGAGTGGGACACGTGTCAAGCTAGTGGCCGTTGGATAGCATTGGATGGCTAGGATTTGAAGAAAATTTGATGGGTAATTTTGGCAGTATTGTCGGGGATCCCGATCCCACATGCTTAGTTATGGTAGTAATAGACTACAATTGTTATGAACTACTTCTCAATTACTTCATTAACAGCCACATGTCCTAATGTTGAATGGTTCTCCTTATTTCAGGCTAGCTCCATGTCGAGAGCAAAATAAAGGTGAAAAGGCAGTTACCGTTAGTGGTTATTGGCTAAAATCGCTAACTGTAATAACCTAGATGGTTAGTAAAATCCCATATTCCCATAGTTGTGTTTAAATTTTGACATTAAACTATAACAAAAAATCTCGCACATACTTTTTTCTACAACCAAAGTACTTTTTTGAATGTTCATAATATTGAGTTTTATTTTATTTTATTTATTTATTTATTTATTTTGAAATGGTTCTCATAAAAGGCCAAAGCCAATCTTAAACAACATTAGATAAAGTTTCTTCCACGTAAAACGGGAAGTCATGTCTCCATTCTCTACCCTCCCCATGCATAAACGCTAAATGATGCCCAACTCCATTAGCTAGCTTGCTAACATGTTGAACTATCCAACTAAGTTGTATTTATATGTTTTAGAACATAATTAAAATTTTTGTTGAATTATTCACTTATTCAGCTTATTATATTTTTGTTAAACTTTATTTTTTGTATTCATTTAAAAAAAAAAAAAAAACCATGCCCCTCATGGACGAATTTCCTGGGTCCGCCACTGTACCCATCCCTGCCGCTTGTGCAGCTCTTCCTTAGCATCATTCACGGTTTGTCCATAGATCGTCCAGCAATCACCCTCCTTATTCAGAGCTTGAATTACTTCTAACGCATCCCCCTCAAAAATAACATTTCGAAGCTCCATACGTATTGCTAAGTCCACCGCTGTCCATGCCCCAACTGCTTCCGCCATGGTAGGATTATTGATGAAACCCTTGGTCGCACACATCATTGCCAAAGCCTTCCCTGCATGGTCACGTACAACGACTCCAACACCCATTCTGTTTTGAGGTTTATTGATTGATGCATCCCATTTGACTTTTACATACCCAACTGAAGGCGTCAACCATCTAAGTGTTAGGTTGGGTTGAGGATCCACCGAATTAGAATTTCTCCTTATAGCAGCATTACAAAAAGCCTTAACTTGGTCTTTCGCACGTCGAAGCAGAGATGAAGGGTCAACCATATCACCGCCAAACACAATAGAATTCCTTCTCAACCAAATTTGTCTTGCCACAGTGGCCACGAGCTGCACCTGATTTGAGTCCAACCTTTCCATCAATTTGGCCTAGCCATGAATGAACTCAATTTCATCACTTGTACATTTATAAATCATGGGGCTGCATTCCATCCAAACATCTTTGGCTGACGGACAACTCCACAAGATGTGCCCAACATTTTAAGTTGCTAATTAAACCACATATCGAGCATAATGGATCCGAAGTGATGTGCCGTTTAAACAATAAGTATTACACCAACAATATTAGAGATTATTTCTAATTTTATATTAATGTTTTGATTAAGCAAAATTCAAGTTTTCCTCTTACAATTATGAAAAGTAAATTTCATAATACTTATGAAAATACGACTATAATATTTTTAAATTTTATAATTAAATTGTAAAGAATAATCTCGCGTATAGCACGGGTTATAAGCTAGTGTATATATATATATATATATATATATATATAAGCCGAATCACTCTTTAGAGGTAGTATAGAATTGCGACATATGACATGAACCCATTTTTTTTAAAAGCTAAACCGGTTTTCTAAGGCATAATTTTTAAACCGGTTTTTTAAGAGTGAATCGGTCATTAAATTAGCTTAATTAAAAGCATTTTATTCTATTTCAATAATTTTCCTTATATGTGATTTCATTAAGTTCACAAATTTAATGTATGATATTATTTTCTTAGAATTTATTACTTTCCAAAACTATATAAAGACAACATTTAGAATTTAAAAACATACTACATTAATTAACTACTTATAATTGGCCATATAGCCCATTTTTTTTAAAAGGCTATTTTTTTTCTTTATACTTTTTGTTTTAAACCATGTATACCTTTGGTAACAAATTTTTATTAAAAACAAAAATTGTTTATTTTCCGCTGTATTTCTTTTCAAATGTTCAAAATTATATGCGTTTGATTTGTATTGAAATATTATAAATGCCACACTAAAAATATTAAATATTCATACTAATTTTCTATATTATAATCCATGTATTCTTTTATTATTATTATTTTTTTTATTTTTTTTTAAATCGTAGTGTGTGTATATATATATCATAGTATATAGTATATATAAAAATCATATATAGGATTTTTTTAAATTTTTTTTAACAATATATAGGATTTGGTGCTAGGAAATTGGAAACAGATTATCAAAAGTGCTGATATGTTTTTTTCAATAGATATCACACTAAAAATATTAAATATTCCTACTACTTTTTTATATTATAATTCATGTATTCTTCTTGCTTTTTTATTATTTTTAATTTTTTATACTTTTCAATTTAAATCACATATACTTATACGAACAAAGATTTAATAAACATGTTTTAATATATATGAATTAAACTAAAATAAAGGCTCTTACGTTTTAGTTGATTTTTTGTTTTGTTTATGTGATTTAGCCGATTTTTGACCATTTTTTAAAGTGTTTTTATGCTTTTGAAAGCAAAACAAGGCAAACATTTATTTGATTAATAAGCATAAATGGAACATAAATACTTTCGAAACACCAAAGAAATATTAAGCATTGCACCTTATGTGCTGATTAATTTGATTGTGTTAAAGGTTTAGTGAAAGATTTTGTTTTGTATTCATAAAAAAGTATTTTGTTTAGTTTGCTTTGTATTTTTTTAGAATGTTTTGAATTATATGAATTTTAATTTTCATTGAAATATAATAGGTATTAGACCAATAATATTAAAAACTAATGCTTTGATAATCAAAATCCACATGTTTTCTCTTGTTATTATTTTCATTTTAAAATACTCACATGAGAGCAAATATTTTAACATTTTTACAAATATGTTGTAATTCAATTGAATGATTTATGAGATTTTTTTTTTTTTTCGTTTGTGTTATACTAAAATTTTCAAGCAAAAGAAAGCAAAAAATTATTTGATTACTGTGCGAAAAAAAAAAAAATCCTTTTTTTGGAAACATAAAATAGATAATTAAGCATTCAATATGATGTGAGAAGCTTTATTTAATTACATTAAATGTTGAGTAAAAAATTTTGTATTATTTTGTACTCATAAAAAAAAATATTTTGTTTGTTTTTCTCTATGTTTTTTTCTTCTTCTTTGAATGTTCAGAAGAATACGAGTTTTATTTGTATTAAAATATAATAGGTATGACACAAACAATATAATAGATTCTTGCTAATTTCTATTAATGCTTTGGTAATCAGAATCCAAGTTTTATTCTTGCTATATATATTTTTTTCTCTCATTATACTTCTTTTCATTTTAAACTACTCCGACGGGAACAAAGATTTTACCATGTTTTAGTTTATATAAATTAAACTAAATTCAATGGTCTTATGTTTTAATTCATTTGTATATGATTGTGTCATTAAATACATGTTCAGTACACTTCAAAAAAAAAGTACATATTCAATAATGTACTCGTGTATAACCTTGAGTATGTCTTTTCGTTAAAAGATGCATGATAAATTTTTTCATATAAAAAGTAAAATGTGGATGCGTTTAAATTTTAAAATTAAATTATAAAGAAGAATCTCGCGCACAGCGCGGGTTATGTCTTAGTTCCCATAGAAATGGCATCGTTTTGGTTTTTTTTTTTTTTTTTTAAAAAAATAAAATAATTTTTTTTTTAAAAAAAAAAAATAGTTAACGGTTATTAGAGTTACTAAGCCCTAACCGCCGGTTCACCACCTAGGCGGTTATGGTTAGCAATTTTAGCCAACATAAGCTAGAGAAATGTCTCGTGTGGAGGGCTATTTTGTAGCATAGGTTAGAAAAATCAAATTAACAAGCAAAAACATTATGATGGCCGCTTTGGACAGCCAAATCTTAGAATAGATGTTGGGTTTGACGTCCAGTATAACTAGTAATAGGATAGGTACTATGCTTAATTACA
Source organism: Corylus heterophylla (assembly GCA_016403345.1). NCBI lineage: Eukaryota > Viridiplantae > Streptophyta > Magnoliopsida > Fagales > Betulaceae > Corylus > Corylus heterophylla. The sequence goes on along the minus strand of JADOBO010000214.1, from coordinate 24,564 downwards.
AGATAAATATGTTTATTTTTCTACAAAAGAAATTAAAATCATTTAAGTTGAAAGCTATAGTGCCGTACCTAAAGCCATGAACCCGATACCTATTAAAGGCCAAGCTGCTTTGAAGACATAAAAAGTACGAGGGTAGACACTTGTTAGTATGTAATTAGAGTTATGTCATCCACTAAAAGAAAGTTAACACTCTTTAATTATGTGATTGGACGAAATGAGAGATTCAATTTGAAGAACGTCGAATTGTATAAAAGAATTTTAAGGGCCAAAAAAAAAAAACCTAAATTATTTTTTCTAACAAATATTAAAGATTAAAAAATATTTTGTCGTTATATCGACAAGGACCACCTGCTCCTCTCTAGCAAGTCCAATTGAATCCAGATTCAACAATTTCACCACTAAGTTTTTTTATTTTTTATTAAATAATATGTATTTTATCATTTTTAATATCGACAAGGACCACCGCCTCCTCCCCTCCATCCTCCTTGCCCTCACCGGCTCCGCCTGCTTCCAACGGCACCTTTGGCATCTTTTTTTGGGCAACCATGCACCGATGCATGGTCTGTTGCGCTCAGGCCAGATTCTTCCAGTGGCCTTCCTTTGGTGTTTGTGGGCTTTTTAAGTCTTTTGCGCTCTGGCCATAATCTTCCGGTATCTTCCCTCCGCTCTTCACTCCGATCGTGCTGCTAGTTTGTGGGTTTTTGTTGCTTTGTTTTTTTTCTTGTATTTTCGTGTATGTTTTGTTGTCCTGGCCTTTAGAATGAGGATGTGAATAATTTTATGGCTTTCGGGTCGTGAATGAAATAGTTTGGGTGTGAGACTTTTGTTTATACCCGGGAAAAAGGCTACCTTTGCTTGGAAGGAGTCCGCCTAGAGTAGATTTGTTCTATAAGTGAAGATTGGGCATGCTTTGGGATGTTGGGCGTCATAGATAGAATTTCAATGTAAAATCTGTATGTTTTGGCCTTTTATGACGTGTAATTTTTAGCTTGGATATGATTTTTGAACTTTATATTATGTGATTGTAAGAGCTTTTATGCTTTTACTACTCTATTAATGAAATCGAATGATTTTCTAAAATAGAAAATAAAATAAAAACAAAAATAAAAATAAAAATCCAAATGTATTAAAAAAGATATTATCATTTTATCACGACTACAATTTGAAGAATTTTATCATGTAGGCCCAACAATTTTTAGTCAACTAGTGATTTACGTGTAGGCCCTAGGATTTTAGTCACGTACTTCAGCCGTATCCGTTGACAAGCTGAATCACTCTGAGACAAAGAAGCCCCCTATGTTAAGCGCGTTGGTGCACGCGTCCACTCTCTGCTGTCTCTCCAGTTCCTCTCCCTCCGCTTCGTCCAAGCCCAACCCCTCCACTCACTCTCCCATGTCTGCCTCCACTCGAATCGCAGTCGTCGGCGACGTCGTGAGTCTCTCTCTCGATCTCTCTCTCTCTCTTTGTCTCTTGCATATGTTCTTGACTGAATTTTGAAACCCTAGCTCGAAATGATGATACTTGCTCCATTGCTGACAATTCTTTTATGGTTTTTGAAGCACGACGATGGAATCTTGAAGAAGATACAAAGGCACTTCAATTTCTGCAGGTAATTTTCTCTCTTTGATCTTTGACTTTTGTTGGACCTAAAAATTGTATTTAGAATTTAAACAGAAAAAATAAAAAATAAAAAAATAAGAATATCATAATGTTAAGTTTTGGGATTTGTAATAGGTTGAAGTTCATTGCTTTGGAATTATGGTTATGATATAACAATTTCACGGGTAATTAAATACATAAAAGCAGAAATTTTGATGGGTAATTAAGTAAAGTGAGTAATGTTAAATATTTGGGTTAAATTCACTTTACCCCCTGATGTTTCAGGGTTTTTCAATTCGAACCCTAATATTTAAAAATTGGCAATGTACCATTTTAATGTTTTAAAAATTTTCAATTCAAACCTTCCGTTACTAATTTCTGTTTAATTGGACGGAAATCATCTCACATGCGTCTTACGTGAAATTTTGATGCTCTCTATTCCAATTTTATCCTCAATAAAACCTATGAAATTACGTAATTACCCTCAATTTAATAGATGTTTATGAGGGTAATTACGTAATTTCATAGGTTTTAATGAGGGTGAAATTGGAATAAAGGGCATGAAAATCCCATGTGAGACGCACGTGAGATGATTTCCGTCCAATTAGATGGAAATTAATAACGAAGGGTTTGAATTGAAAATTTTAGAAATATTAGAAGGGTACATTGCCAATTTTTAAACATTAGTGTTTGAATTGAAAAACCCCTGAAATTTCAGGGGGTAAAGTGAATTTTCCCTTAAATATTTAGTTTTGAAGAAGTGAATTATGTTAACTTCCAAATGCACCCAAAAGAAAAAAAAAAGTTTGTTCTAATTACTGCCAATTGTATTTTGCTTTTTGTGTTTTCCTTCATATGTGTTGTTTTAGCTTTATGTGATAAAAAATTGTGTGTTTATCTCATTTAATATGGGTTTGTGGTGAAATGCAGCCGGATTTGGTGCTGTTTACAGGCAGGTTCCATTCTCCCTCGCTGATCACCTATCTTGCATTCTTTTATATCTTTAAGTTCATTTAGCCTGTTTAACCGGTAACCTAAGTGGCCTGGAAATGTATATGGAAGAGCTGTGTCAATGTTAGACCCCAGCATTCGTGACACTTCCATATGTCTGACGAAATCTAGACTTATCCATACATTCAAATAATCAACAATGGATAGGTTGCCTTTCTTATACAACAATGGATAGCTGTGTCAATGGTTGTCTTTGGTCACATGCATAAAGAGCTGACATATAGAAATGGCCTCCGGAAAATGATTGTGGTTGGAGCTGACAACACTATATACTTGAATGGGGCCATTGTTCCTAGGGTTAAAAGATTGATTGATGAACAAGACACTGGCGACAGAAGCTTCATGAATATTGAAACTCCTCTTTCAGCACCACCTGAGTCTAGTGGCACTATGAGAGCCTTCACTACAGTAGAAATTTTGGATGGAAGAGTGGATAAAATTGCAGAAACTTGGGTTTCAGTTGTTGGAGAAAAGACCACATTAAAAGAAGAGCATGTTTTATTTAAAAGTGGCAACTAGAGCTTTCTTCTTGATTGTATTCCAGTTTCAGTCCATTCAGATCAATACTAAGAACAGAATGTATATGATGAACGTAGTGTCTAGCCAAGGTTATACTATAGTGTAGCTGTTATACCTTGTAATTTGTACCTCTGCTGTTCTTGTGATATAAAGCATGTACTCGCCAGACAAAATAAAATAAAGTAAAATAAAATAAAAAAACCTGTGTACGTGCAGCCTCTCATATTCTGCTATGTTGAAAAAGTAATATTTTATTTTTATTTTACCCTGCTAGTGTAGTTGTACCAATCAACTCTTGTATCAACCTATAAAAAAAATTCGAAGATTAATCGGCATTGATAAGTCAGCAAAGTAAGATAAAAATAGGTCATATTTGCATCGATCCAACTTTATTTGTTTTTTAAAATAAGTTATGCTAGTTATGTCGTGTCAACCGTTTAATTAATCAGATCATATTAGGATTAAAGAGTTTGACACAATTGATTATTTAAATTATATTCATGTTTATTTGTATGATCATATATTATATTCATGACTCATCACGACTCAAACCTAAACCATAAAACCAATTTTGCCACTCCTACTTTAAGAGGCACATTTTCTTTGAGGCCAAATAAGACTTTCCTACCTAAAAAGAATTAAAAACAATAAGAGACTTCCCATGAATAGTTGAATACTGTGGGCTTGAATATTTGATAATTGGGCGGCTGTAATTAGGAGTGGTTCCAAACTTATTAATTTGGAAAGTAGATTTTAATTATTCCCTTAAGTTTCAACAACGTGTCATACACTCAATGCCCCATCCAACTTTGCATTCTTTTGCCAGGGTAGTGGATACACCAAATCCATCCCACGTTTATATTTTTTACAAAGACAAAAATTTTCTTCCAAACTATGATACATTTCATCGTCATATTGTCACTAAGTTGGTGTGACAGTATCTATCAGTTAGTTTACTTAAATACTAGTATGGTTGGCTAGTTGTCGAAGTGAAGTGAATACATCCGTATAACTGGTTTTTCTATAAGTATGTTATGATATAATAACGTAATCTAAATCATTGAATAGTGAAATATAATCGGACATATGCACTCAGAGAATATATTATTCTGTAATCTAGCATAGGTTGATTGTATTTATAATATGAAGAGTTACAATAAAAATATACAACCTCTCTTGATGAGATAATGTAACCTATCTATACAATTTCAAATATGTTGTCATCCTAATCTAAAGCGTTTAAGTTACAACTTCTTATCTTTAGTCTCTTGAGATAGGACTTGAGATTGAGTTGGTCTCTCGTCCATGATATCTTGTTGGTTGCCCCAAATAATTCCACACCTAGAGGGGTAATCTTTTTGGCTATATTGATGGATCTCACCCATGTCCACCACCCACGCCCACCATCACCACCGTGAAGAAACACATTTCCTCCACTACAACGAATCCAGCATGTCTACACTGGGAGATGCAAGATCAGATCATCCTCGACTTCCTCACCTCCACCATATTGGAGAAGATGATATCTCATGTAGCAAGATGCACAACATCCAAACAAAGGGTTGTATTATGAGTCAAGTCCCACAAAGAGGAATGATGGTTTCTCAAGATAACTGAGAGGTTGATTTACAACTGCAAGGGCATCGATGAGAGTCTGAAACTTGTGAAAATAATCAACAATGGATAGGTTGCCTTTCTTCAAAGTGGCCAACTAAAAGTGCACGTTTAAGATACATGCTTTGGATTGAGACACGAAAAGTGTCTCTAATTTAGTCCATTTGTTTGGACGTTGTGCATCTTGCTACGTGAGATATCATCTTCTCTGATATGGCGGAGGTGAGGAAGCCGAGGATGATTTGATCTTTTGCATCTCCCAATGTAGACAAGCCGGATTCATCGTAGTGGAGGAGATGTGTTCCTTCACAATGGTGATGGTGGGTGGTGATGGTGGGCGGTGGACATGGGTGAGGTCCATCAACATAGCCAAAAAGATTACCCCTCTAAGGTGTGGAATTATTTGGGGCAACTAGGTAGGATAGTTATCTTGGGTAAGTTTAATTTGGTAAGATTAAAATTGGAGAAGGTGACAAGTTGAGGGTGGGTTGGTTCGGCTGCCATTGGGCGAGAAAAGAAAATTTACTTAAGAAAAAAATATTGCGGAAAAATAGACGAGCTCTAATACCATGTAAACTCAAAGAATATATTATTTTTTACCTTCTTGTAATCTAGGATAGGTTGATTGTATTTATAATATGAAGAGTTACAATACAAATATATAACCTCTTGAGATAATGTAATATATCTATACAATTTTAAATATGTTGTCATCCTAATCTAAAGTATTTAAGTTACGGCTTCTTATCTTGAGTATGTTGACATAAGACTTGAGATTTAGTTGTTCACTCATCCATAATTATCTTGTTGGGGGTATTTATCATTTACATAACCATATATAAATCTATGTTTTGATTCTATCTTAATCTCTCAAAAGAATTTATTTTTGAGAAAAACTTTAATCTTTGATTTCTTTCGTGCATGATTGCTTTTCCTGGACCCCGCTAGGTGCCGACGTGCCGTGATGAAAGAAATCAGGAGATTTTCATGAAATCCATGGTTTGTAGCTGTAGAGGCAGATATGGCGTCCAAGGTTGACCCTTCTTTTGATGATGTGATGCTCACAAATTCTATCTTTTTCTAACAACAATTCAACCTTCTTTTCTTTTCCCCTCCCAAGCTATTAATCAACACTATATATATATATATATATATATATATATATATATATATATATGGCATACAAAAACAGGTAAAATGTTTACCTGAAAAGTGGTGTTTCATTTTCCTAGATTTCTTCAACTATTTACATTTAAATAATCACAAGTTTGGGTAATACCATTAATCATATGATAATCAATATTATGAATTCTTTCCTACCTACATTTCTTAACATCTTATTCCACTTTTTTTTTTTTTTTTTTTTGTAAGAGGAACCAACAAACAGCAAGAACAAACAGAAACAAAACTAATAGGGGTGGATCTTTTCCACTACAAATGAGAAAAGAGGGGGAATGGGGCAAGTGAATGAGAATGCAGCCGGAATGAACTCTAGCCGCAGCCCAATAAGCCACATGGTGGGCGCAGAAGTTTGCACTTCTGTGAACTTTTCTTGCCTTCCAAGAGGAAGACGAGGGAATCATAGCAATGGAGTTGGCAATAATGTTCTCAATTTTCCAATCTTGAATCAGGGACCGGTGTTGGAGCGCCATGATGACAATAGAAGAGTCCCCTTCCAAAGTAAAATCTGAGATGTTGAGAGAGATTGCCAAAGAGACAACAAGAGACATAGCCAACGCCTCCCCATAAGTGGAGTCACATGGAGGGCTGATCTTTGAAAGAGCCTTAATAATTTTGCCACTTGAATCTCGGCAGACTGCACTTTGAGCAGAAAAGGAGTCTCTCACAGCAGTATCAAAATTTATCTTGAAGGAATTTGCTGTAGGAGGGAGCCATTTTTCCGTATGTGAAGATGAGAGCCCTTTCCAAGACAAGAGGTGATCCAAAGAAACTTTTTTAATGATCCAAAGAAACATCTTATTCCACTTGTTTAGAGTTCCCAATGGAGTTTCCTCAAATAATTTAAAAATTACAACAAATTTCTTGACCATATCAAGTTATCAACTACCACCTCAAGCCAAATTTTAATTTACAATAGTGACATTTTTATGTCGGCTACTAAATAATTAAATTTGGTGATAGATAACTTGGCAGTGCCATGAGGAGTGTCATGTTAATTTGTAAGTCAACATGACATTTACTATGTCAGCTATTAAATAATTAAATTAAAAAAATATATATATATAAAAATATCATAACTTTTATTGCAAAATTGTTTAAGCAAGCGATAACTGAGCGATCTTAATTATGAATTGTCACACCAATTTGTAAATAACTTTATAGTAAAAATTGTAACATTCTTATCACCACTCAATTAAATTTGATTGTAGTTGAGTAAAGGAATATAATTTTTCAATTTATAAAAGTTTAAACGATCAAAATAAGAATAATATTATAAACTACATTTTTATCTCACAATTATCCCACTTTACTGATTTGGTTGTGTTACTCGGTCTTAAATTTTTTATTTTTTATTTTTTAACAAAGATTTATTCAAATGCTTACTAGCACTTTCACACCAACAAAGTGAAATAGTTATAAATTCATTAAAATAAACGTTTGTCTAAACATTAATATCTAAGAGCTAGCTAGCTTTTTTCTACTTTTCTTTTTTCTTGTTTAGTGCACCAACTTCCAAGCAGCCTGTGGGCTTTTTGACCCAATTAGTTTCTTTAGACTAAAGTTAGCCCCCAGTGGAAAACACGAAAGAAAAGGGAAGCAGAAAATTCCAAGCCACCCTGGAGATGGTGTCTTGGGGTTGTCTGGAGATGCCACAGCCGCAGGCCATGGGCAGACCAACCAACTGCAATAATACTAAGTTTCTGGCCTTCTTTACTTCACATGGGGAGACAAATGACAATTTAGTGGAGCATTTGGTTGTAAATTCCCTCGTTTTTCTTTTTTAATTCCAATTTGTTTAAACAAATCAGGTTTTCAATTTGTAAATCTATGGGTTACCATTGCCTACCCAACATCAACATTGCTATTCAATAATTATACCAATCTTATAGACACTTAAAAGTTAAAAGACAATGACGAAGATTTATTTTAAAGACACTTTCTTAAAAGAAAATATGAACAAAAGTTTTGTGTCAAATATTTGCTTAAACTTGTCCCATAGAAACAGCGAGTGACCAAATCATTGTGGAAATAGGCAGTCACTAAAGGACAATGTTGAAGTTTGTAATGTGTCTCAAGGGGAGTGTATAGGATGATGGCGACTAGGCCTTAGATGTAATTCAAGCCTCTTCTATTGTTTTTCAAGAAATAGTGAGATTTCGCTAAAACTTTGTGGACGCATCTCTTAGTGCTGAAACATGTAAATCTTTGTATTTGTAATTACTTGTATTTACTTTCTTCTTATTTTTCACAAGTCACTAATTCTGAAAAATATGATAGATTTGCGATAACAACTTTTTTGTTAAAATTTAACACATATGTGGCACGTCACAATTTAGTGACATGCCACTTTTTGGCACATCACTTCTTTAGTGATGTGCCAAAGTGTGGCACGTCACCCCTTTGTGATGTGCCACACTTTGGAATGTTACTAAAGTTTATTGGCTGCAGGCCTAGGCACTACAAAAAAAAGGGGGTTTTCTGACGTGTGCTACAGTGTAAATTTTTTGCCATCTCAGCAATTTTCTGTCGTGTTATATATAAAACGTCAGGAAAATTTTTCCTGACGTGTGAATAGTAACACGTCAGAAAATTCTGACGTGTCACTATTCACACGTCAGGAAAAATTTCACGTGGCGACACACGCAACGTCGGAGGTTCATTAATTTTCTTAAAAATAAAAATTGAAAAAATTGTCGGCGTGTGAGGACTTACCACGCCGTAAAATTGCCGACGTGGCATATCGCCATGTCATAAAATTCGACGTGGTGCTATGCCACGTCGGCAATTTTCGACGTGGCGATATACCACGCCGAATTTTCTCGACGTGGCATATCGACATCGTCGAATTTTTCGGCGTGGCATATCGCCACGTCGAATTTTTCGGCGTGTCGATATGCCATGTCGACATACTCATATTTCTAAAATCGGATAATTATAATTGGTTTTATTCTAAAAACATAATATCTAAAATCATTATATATATCAGATATTTATATTAAAATTATATAAAATTATCAGATATTAAAATTATTTACTTATAATTTATATAAAATTATATTAAAATTATCAGATATTTTAATATATATATATATATATATATATATATATATATATATATATATATATATATCAGATATATATATATAGCTATAATTATACCTATATATGATATTATACGTATAGTAGGTATAATTATAAATATATATATATATATAAGGCATTCTGGCGTCGAGGAAGGGGCCTTGTGCTGATTCGGAGCGCACGCGTCCCATCTGAGGCAGTACGCCATGCCTCTTAATTAAGAGGTGGCGCGCGATTTTTGAGTTCTAATTTTTTTTTTTTTTTCTTTCCCAGTTTAAAATAGGTGGGATTTTAAACTTTTTCCCTCTTTTTATTTCCACCCTCAACTTTTCCCTCTTCATTTATTTTCCCCACATGTGCATTCTCTCTCTGCATGTCCAGATCTTCCTGCTTCAGTGCGGTGTGCACCGACCTGCACAGCACCTCTAAAGGAAGAAGAAAAAGCGAGAAGGTGAGAAGGAAAAAATTGAGAAGCATGCAGCAGATCGAGCGAAGAAGAAGAAAAAGAAAAGGAGAAGAGAAGAAGAAAAGAAAAGGAGAAGAGAAGAAGAAGAAGAAGAAAAAAAAATGGAGAAGAGAAGAAGAAGATGAGATCGAAGATCGGTAAGAAGATTTTTGGTTTGTTAGATTGATTTTTGATGGTTGGTTTTAATTTTTGAAGATTTTTGGTTTGAGTTTTTGAAAATATTTTCAAAAACTCAAACTCAGAACTACACCATGGAGATCGAAAAGATGAGGAGATAGTGAGAAAATGGAGAAAAGGGAGAGCTCATGGAGAAAAGAAGAGAGCTAGAGAGAGAGAAAAAGAGAGAAAAGAAGAGAGGAGTGGCCATGGCAGATCCATGGCAGATCTGCACTACCGTGCAGAGAAATTCCCAAAAAAAAAAATAATAATAATTTAATTGAAAATTAATTTTAATTAAAAAAAAAAGAAATTCCAGAAAAAATTAAAAAAACGAAAAATTAATTTTTTATTTAATTTATCAATTTTCTGACGTGGTAAAACTACCACGTCAGAAAATTTTCCTGACGTGTGGGACGTGGAGCGTCGAAAATTCGACGTTTACCATCGCACGTCAGGAAAAAAATTTTCCTGACACCTATGTTTCTGACAATCGACGCACGTCAGGAGCGCCACGTCAGAAAAAATTTCTGACGTGTCAGACACCCCAACACGTCAGAAAATTCTAGTCAGGAAAAAATTGTTTTTTTGTAGTGAGGCATACGAAGATCTTCGATTTTTTTTTTTTCCTTTCTTTTTCATCCTTTCTTCTTCCTCTTCTTTCTTCTCTCCCTCTCCCAGAACACAATCACCTTATCTCCGGCGCCATTCTCTCTCCCTCTCTGGCAGTCTCTCTCTCCCTCAGGCAGTCTAGTGAAGAGAATGAGATCTTCCAGGCGTTCAATGCAATCTCTCCTTCTGGTCCAGCAACCCCTCTTTCCTTCCCGCCCAGTCGCGAATCGGACGAGAAGCCGAAGGAAGACCGGAAAAGAAAATTCCCTCTGAAAAGGGTATTTCTCTCTTTCTTTTTCATTCTTGATAAATTTTCTTGACAAAATTCAATTTTCTTGGAGCGTTGACTACTGGGCTTTGTCTCTCTGTTGCTTTTTCACTGTTCTTTTATAATTTTCTTGACAAAATTATGTTTTCTTGGAGTGTTGACTAGTATTTTTTCTCTCTCTCTCTCTACAACATATCTGATTATTAGCCTTGCAACACACCATATTTGATAATGGAACTTATTGTAGATAATACAAGCTCCTTAACACGACATATATCTGATTACAGGCCTTATTATTCATAAAACAAACTTCTAAGTTACAAATACACGCGCATCTGATTATTGGCCTTAAACACAAGATAATTGGCCTTATTGTGCATAGTACAAGCTTCTAAATGCACCTTATCTTATTATTTGCCTTTTTATTGATAATGGAAGCTTAACGAACTATGAAGAGCACGCAATGCCTATGCTGGTGCCAGTGTTAGAGCCGGAGTTGGGCTGGTGCCGTTGCCAGCGCCGCCAGTGCCGGCGCCGCCCGTGCCTGCGCCGCCTGTGCCTGCACCGCCCGTGCCTGCGCCGCCTGTGCCACCTTCCGTGCCTGCGCCACCTGCGCCGGTGCCCCCTATGCCGTTGCCTCCCGGGCCGAAGCCCCCCGTGCTATTGCCCCCAGTGCCATTAGTGTTGCCGTTGCCGGTGCCAGCGCCCCCGGTGCTGGCGCCACCCGTGCCTGCGCCGCCCGTGCCTGCGCCACCCGTGCCGTTCCCCGTGCCAACGCCGCCCGTGCCGATGCCCCCTGTGCCGATGCCGCCCGGGCCGTTGCCCCCTGTTCCAGGGCCCCCGGTGCCGGCCAGTGCCGATACAACATTATGATCCCATGCTCCAGAAGCTGCGACAACAGTAAGAATTACAAGTTAAAATGATGAAGACTTACAAATTCAAATGGAATAGACTAATTACAATAAAAATGCGGTAAAACTCTTATTTTACACCCCCAAATTTCATGCCGACACATATATATGTTCTTCTTCTTCTTCGACTTATGCATGACAGACTCATGCCTTACGAATAATTAGAATTACACATAACAAGTTAGAATGAAGGAAGATGCATGCACTCAGGGCAGAGGGAGGGGGTTTGAGAGGGGTCAAATGCCCCCCCTCACTCCCAAAAAACTCTCGTACTCCTGGTATAATTTCTTGGATTGCTCTCGTTGCCCACCCTCAGATGTTCTTTAAGGGGCATCGATCAAGCGGACTTGGTTTCATCCTCAGCCGCAGACACAATTTTCCTTTTTTTTCTGTAACTGTAACTGTTAGAGTTTTAGGTTTAGAATATTAGGTCACAAAGGTTGAAGAAAGAAGAGGGGAAAAAGACTTCTTATTTTATTTTGCAAAACATAACGTTTATGTAAAGTGAAAACACACCGTTTGAGTATTGAGAAACCGCTCTTTTTGCTAAGCATGTTCAAACTTCAGAGTCATCTTCAGACTATTATTAGTTAATGAGGATAGCAGTTTAAACCAATTTTTTTTCAAAAAAAAAAAAAAAAAAAAACCCCTCAAACGTCAAAGGCAAATTATATATTATATACTTACCATTCCGAGTAAGAGTGAAATTTTTGTCATCTTTCACGACAGTCGTCTGCCCTACAAAGATGTGGAGATGGAGAAGGAAAAGGACGGTTGAAAGCACATATGCAAGTGTTTTCGAAGCCATTGCAAGGGAATTGGAATTTGTAGGCAGTGTATTCTTCCTTGGAGCTTTGAAATAGAAGACCTTACTAGTGTAACATAAATGTTCTAGGAAATAGAAGAGAAATAATGAATGGTGAATTTGAATGGATTGATATGAGAATGTATAGAGAACTGTATGAGAAAATGACTTGTTTATTGAGCACAAAAGCCTTTGTCAAGATGGCAAATCTCCCAACCATATTCTGGGAAAACTCTTTGTACTCGTCACTGCACTCAACCTAGGAAGTGGCCCTGGAGCCACCCCCAATCAGCCCCTGGGGGTGGCGGCTCAGTTGGGGTGGCCGGCCACCCCAGTGTTTTATTTTTTTAATTTTAATATTTTAATATTGTATTTTACATTTTCCTTTTGAAAAATAAATAATATTTTATTATTTATCTTGAGTGGGACACGTGTCGAGCTAGTGGCTGTTGAACAGCATTGGATGGCTAGGATTTGAAGAAAACTTGATGGGCAATTTTTGGTAGAATTGCCGGGGATCCCGATCCCACATGCTCAGTTATGTTATTAATAGAATACAGCTGTTATGAACTACTTCTCAATTACTTCATTAACTGACATGTGTCCTAATGTTTAATGGTTCTCCTTATTTTAGGCTGGCTCCATGTTGAAAGCAAAAAAAAGGTGAAAAAGCGGTTATCGTTAATGGTTATTGGCTAAAAAATCTCGAGCATACTTTTTTCTACAACCAAAGCAACTTGTTTGTGTTGCTGTATGTTAAACCCGATCCGCTTAAATTTTAGACTCTTCGTCAGTGAAAATCTTTTTTTATTTTCTTTTTGCTTTTTTTTTGAAAACCTTTTTTCCACTATTACTTTGCATCGATTTCTCCATGACTTTTTTGAAAGTCTGTTTAGATGCTTCATTGGAGTTTTCATACTCCCGATGGTTATGTCCTTCAAATTGCGTCGTGGCAAGGGTTTTCTCAGGTTGCATTTGCAGATGATTTCCTTCTTCACCCGCTTTGAGGATTTTGTAGTCTGTTTGGATTGGGTTTTTCTGTCTTTGTTTGTGTAACTTTCTTTTGCTTCAATGGTTATTAGTTTATTACAAAAAATTAAAAAAATAAAATAAAATAACACATACAACAAAAGTCCAAACTTCTTGCTCCCATTAATTGCATGTTTTTTTTTTTATGTTGGCACTAACAACCAAAAGCTTGGTGGAATAAGATCCTTTTTGTCCCATTTTTTACTAAAGAATATTTAGTTAATGGTTAAGAACTTTTTAAAAAGATTATAGGGCCTTAAATGGGACATCTATCCCATTAATATAAATAATAATAAAATATTCTTTATAGTTTAAAAATAATAAAAAACTAAAAATTATTTATTTTTTTTTTAAAAAAAAAAAAAACTAAGGGGTGGCCAGCAACCCCATAGGGGGTGGTCCCAACGGCCAAACACTAAAAAAAAAAAAAAAAAATTCCTCGAGGGTGGTCCGCCCACCTCAGGGGCCAAACGATTTTTTTTTTTTTAGGTTGGGGTGGCGGACCACCCGGTTGACTGTTGGGGTGATTGATGATCTAGGGTGGCCAAGCCACCACGAGCCAACAGAGGTGGTCCGCCACCCTTAGTTTTTAAAAATATTTTTAATTTTTATTATTTTAAAATATAAACAATATTTTGCAATGCTTCATTACTAAATACTACAAATGTTGAATCTTCTTCCTCCCATTAATTAATTGCATGTTTTTTGTTTTTATGTCCGCATGACAAGACAATTGAGCTAGCATAGAGATCTTTTCCCACGGAGGTTTTTGTTTGCTGGTTCTTATATCACTCAACATGACAAGTTAAAGCTGTAAATGCCTTCCAGCAAGAAAGCTTGTTAATCTTGTGTAGGGCTCTAATCTAGCCGTGTAATCAATGTTGCTTGACAAGCTATGCATTTGAACTCAATATGATTGAATGAGTCCAAATACATAGCTTGTGATGACAAGACAAGATAAGCATGATGTTGCATGACAAGCCATGTATTTGGACTCAATTAGAATGATTGAATAACACATACAACGTGTCCTCCAAGCGCCGACGCGTGGTGCCCTTAATTTACTCGCCTTTCCACCTCCCTCCACCTCCTACATTGGTCTTTTGGTTCCTTCACCGGCTCGTTGCCCTCTGCGACCACTCCGACTACTCCGTCGTTGCTATTTTTTGGACATTTTACTTTGCTTTTTATCTTTTTATTTTTTTATTTTTTATTTTTTTATTTCTTTTTATTGTGTATCGTTTGTTGTGTTGTTTTTTTGTAACTTGTTTGTGTTGCTGTATGTTAAACCTGATCCGGTTAAATTTTAGACTCTTCGTTAGTGAAAATCTTTTTTTATTTTCTTTTTGCTTTCTTTTTGAAAACCTTTTTTTCCACCGTTACTTTGCATCTATTTCTCCATGGCTTTTTTGAAAGTCTGTTTAGATGCTTCATTGGAGTTTTCATACTCCCGATGGTTATGTCCTTCAGATTGCACCGCAGCAAGGGTTTTCTCAAGCTGCATTCGCAGATGATTTCCTTCTTCACTATCTTTAAGGAATTTGTAGTCTGTTTGGATTGGGTTTTTCTGTCTATGTTTGTGTAACTTTCTTCTGCTTCAATGGTTATTAGTTTATTACAAAAAAAAAAAAAAAAAACACATACAACAAAAGTCCAAACTTCTTGCTCCCATTAATTGCATGTTCTTTATTTATTTTTTTATTTTTTTATGTTGACACTAACAAAAGCTTGGTGGAATGAAATCCTCTTCGTCCGATTTTTTACTAAAGAATATTTAGTTAATGGTCAAGAATTTTTTAAAGAAATCCTAGGGCCTTAAATGGGACATCTGTCCCATTAATATAAATAATAATAAAATATTCTTTATACTTAAAAAAAAAAAAAAAACTAAAATAATACAAAATTATTATTATTATTTTTTTTTAAAAAAAAAAAAAAAAACTAAGGGGTTGCCAGCAACCCCATAAGGGGTGGTCCCAACGGCCAAACCAAAAAAAAAAAAAAGCGCATTTCCTTGGGGGTGGTCCGGCCACCCCACCCCAGGGGCCAAACGATTTTTTTATTTTTTTTAGGTTGGGGGTGGCTGGATCACCCCCGTTGACCTGTGAGGGTGACCGACTAGTCTAGGGTGGCCGAAGCCATCGCAGGCCAACGGAGGCAGTCCGGCCACCCCTTAGTTTTTTTAAAATATTTTATTATTTTTAAAATATAAATAATATTTTGCAATGCTTCATTACTAAATGCTACAGATGTTGAATCTTCTTCCTCCCATTAATTACCTGCATGTGTTTTTTTATGTCTGCATGACAAGACAATTGAGTTAGCATAGAGATCTTTTTCCGGTCTAGGGTAACCGAAGCTACTGCAGGCCAACGGGGGTGGTCCAGCCACCCCTTATTTTTTAAAAAATATTTTTTTAATTTTTTATTACTTTTAAAATATAAATAATATTTTGCAATGCTTCATTACTAAATACTTAAGATGTTGAATCTTCTTCCTCCCATTAATTAATTGCATGTTTTTTTTATGCCCGCGTGACAAGACAATGGAGCTAGCATAGAGATCTTTTTCCACGGAGGTTTTTGTTTGTTGGTTCTTATATCACTCAATATGACAAATTAAAGCTGTAAATGCCTTCTAGCAAGAAAGCTTGTTAATCTTGTGTAGGGCTCTAATCTAGCCGTGTATTCAATGTTGCTTGACAAGCTATGCATTTGAACTCAATACGATTGCATGAGTCTAAATACATAGCTTGTGATGACAAGACAAGACAAGCATGATGTTGCATGACAAGCCATGTATTTGGACTCACTTAGAATGATTGAATAACACGTACTACAAAAGTCCAAACTTCTTGCTCCCATTAAGTGCATGCTTTTTGTTGTCGGCACTAACAACCAAACTTGGTAGAATAGGACTCTCTTCCACCTAATTTTTGATTAGGGAGTATTTAGTTAATGACTAATTAAGATTTTTTTAAAAAGATTTTAAGGATATAAATGGACATCTGTCCCATTAATATAAATAATAATAAAATATTTTTTATGCTTTGAAAATAATATATATATATATATATATATATATATATATATAAAAAAAAACTAAGGGGTAGCCAGGAATCCCATAGGGGGTGGTGCGGCCACCCCCAACAGCCAAACTAAAATAAATAAATAAATCGTTTGGCCAGTTAAAGGGCCAAACGATTTTTTTTTTTTTTTTTTTTAATTTTTAAGTTAGGAGTGGCCGAACCAACCCAATTGAGCCATGGGGTGGCTTCATGTTGCCGTTTCAACACACAAGAGCCCATCTCATTTATTATGCATCATCAAATTAAAGATGCGATTACTCTTGATTTAATGATACATAAAGACATGCAACATCATGCATGGTAATTGTTGTACGTCCGAGATAAAAACTTTGTATTTATCTTTGTTTGCCGTTTATAGTTATTTAATTTATCGGCTCTCCATTTATCTTTGCATCCAAAGATTGCAGGTGCATTATTTCAAAGATTTTGTTTTGGGTGCGATCTAAAAACAATTCCATTAACTTTAGGGGTCTTTTTATTAGGAGCTGTGATTCTTTTTATTCTTATTGGATTTTTTTTTTTCAATGAATTAACTTTTACTTGTCCAAAATAAAAGTAGAAATAAATAAAACACATGCAACAACCATGGTGTTGTCGTTACCTATCCTTAAATCCATCAGTCATGCATGGCATAAAGAGGCCCAAACAAAAAAATTTGGCTTTTTCTATGGACGTGCAGTCTTAGAGCATTTCTAATGGAAGAGCTATATTTTTATGTAAAATGACTTCTCAAAACTCACTTTTATTTAGTTTAGCTAAGCCATTTTTAAATGTCTTTACATCCGATTAGCTATATTTCTATCTATTCTATTAAAATATTATTAAAAGTAAGAAAAGTTTTGGGAAAAAGAGAACATGTGAGAGAAAAAATGAAAAAAATTTTGGAAAAAAGAGAACATGCAGAGAAAAAATAGGAAAAGATTTGGAAAAAATAGAAAACATGTGAGAGAAACAATGAAAAATAAAATAGCTCCATTGAAAAGTGCTGCTACATTTACCTTTTTTTTTTTTTTTTCAGCTCTTCCAATCAAATATATATTTTACATTTTTTTTTGCTAATCCAATGTAGGAGATTTTTTAAACGTTTGAAGAATTATTTTATAGAAAAGTAACATTTGGCTCTTCCATTGGGAATGCTCTTAGTCGGAGTTATTGCATAAAACTTTCCGAAGGCAGTAAATGGATTAACAAATGGTGGAAAAAAAAAAATTGAATAAAAAGAGGTAAATTTAATTATTTAATTATTATTTTAATATTTTTTTTTACGTATGGATTCAAATTTTCTTTTAATAGGTGATGTCCAACACGTGCAATATTTAATTTAAATAATGTGAATTGACGGGGTTAAGGTTCAATCTCAAGACCTTTGATTTTAATATTATGTTAAATCACCATTTACCTCAAAAACTTAAATCAATAAAAATAAATAAATTTAATTACTTAATTATTATTTTAACAATAATTTCTTAGTACCTTTAGTGAACATAAGTCTTTGGCACTCAAATAGTGGCACCCAAATTTGTCATCACGCACAGCAGAACTACAGGAGATTCCACAATGGATTCATTAATTTTAATGGGGTTCCTATATAGAGAGTATTGGGCATGCACTTGGACGACTCTTTCACCATGACATAACAAAAGCCCAAAAAATTGTTACGCTCTCCATATATATTTAAGTCATGAACCACAGACCTCTTGGTTTGAAAAGTTGCCTAGATTCTTCCACGAGAACTTGCAAGTGATCTCTTTTACGTTTCTTAAATATTTTCTATTATAATCTTATTCTTTCTTGTCATTTTAATTTGTATCATCGTACGTCTCCTCGTTAATTGTCTTTCCATCCGACCTTCAACTAATTTAACTTAATAGAATTGTCAGGTTTATAGCCTTGTGCTCCTTGAATCATATTAGATAAATGATTTAATAAATTTTTTAGTATCTAGATTTTTACTTTTTTATTTATTTTTACTTAGGTTTTAATCCGTATCACAAATGATACTTGACTTATGGATAAATTAATACCGGTTTAGTATCCTGTCACCATTCCGTCAATCAAACTAAAGGACTAACAGTGTCCTAACAAAAAAAAAAAAAAAAAAAACTCATCAAACTAATGAAAATAATTACAAAAATCAAAACTTAAAAAAAAAAAAAAAAAAAAAAAAGGCAAATATCGGGTGGCCTGGCCACCCCATTTTGGTCATTAGCCACCCCCAAGGTCAGAATGAGGTGGCCAAAATTAGTTCGGTTGATGGAATGTGATGAAGTATTAAATTAGTCTTTACCCATAAGTGAGGTACCATCTATGATACGATTTGAAACCTAGCTAGGTGAGAAAAAAAAAAAAAAAAAAAAAAGTGAAATCCTAAGTACTAAAAATGTTATTAACGCTAGATAAATTGTCAAGTACTGCTCATTTAATCCACTTTTCTTGCAACTCATTCATTCATAATCAGAAGCTCTTATGCAAATACATTATAATGCAGTTTAAGTGCCTCACTGATGCAGCCTGACTAGGTGGGAAGCAAATAAAATAGCACAAGAAGAAAGATAAATAATTCTTAGATTTTGAGTCTATCAAAGATCTGAGAATTCTTCTCAAAACTATAGAGTCTATCGATGGTTTCAAGGAAAAATATGAAGAAAACTCACCTATGAGGATTCTTATTAGAGAAAACTGATAAACTATATAAACTGACTTTCTAGAGGCTATAATCATGTATATATAGCCCAAAGACTCTTAAACCTAATAAAACACGAAATATAGACTCTCAAAACTCTAATCCTAATACAATAATGAAATAAAGTCATTTTAAGCCAATAAAATGTGAAAAATAACATAACATCTCCCGTGTGCTCTTGATCGTGCGATCGATCGCAATCATCGATCTTAGAAAATCGATCAACAACCACAAAGATGAAATTATTATCTTTTTGGGTTCGAGGTAGACCCAATTGTTGTTACAAATATCTACCTAAATTAATAGACAAATAATTGTATGTTTTACCTGCAAGTGCACGAGGTCAACATAGTAGTATATGATGCAAGTATGGGGTCATTCCCACAAGGATTGCCAAATTTTGCTTAAAATAAATTCCTTAAGTAAAACAAAACAAAAATTGATTGTGACTTAATAATAATAAAAGGTAGGGTCTTGATATCCACCACTAATTATATTTAGATAATATAACAATATGCCAATACTTTGATGATGTCATGCATACTTAATGGTTGTCAACTTAAGGGTATAGGTGTGTACTCCTTAAGCTATTGATTTCCCTAAAAAACGAATTAGGCATGGGTGTCTACTCTAAATCTTTTCTTTTTTAAAGGATTTAG
The DNA here is from genome assembly GCA_016403345.1 of Corylus heterophylla. Lineage (NCBI taxonomy): Eukaryota > Viridiplantae > Streptophyta > Magnoliopsida > Fagales > Betulaceae > Corylus > Corylus heterophylla. Next base: position 4,881 of record JADOBO010000214.1, on the reverse strand, counting down.
CAAGGGTGTCTACAAAGTTGTTTTTTAAGAAAGCATGAATTTGTGAAAATCGACAAACACATGAGGCCTAGGGCATGAGTGTCTACTCCCAGTTCCCCATGTTGATTAATCTAAAAACTGGGTATGGATTTCTATTGTTACTTTCATTAAACCCAAGACTCGGTCATCCAAATTGATTTAACTAACTAGTCCATACTACATGCATATGTTGATCAGGCACACACATATAAGGAATTTATGAAAGCAGGAATTAATCAAGTTAAATATCACAATATGATCATCACAAAGGCGCCAATATTGAATATTAACTAAACATAACTATGGCTTCAATCTAGCCCTACTAAGTAAATTAGTTACACATAAGTTTGATGTTAAATATATTCATAAAATAAAAAGAAAGGAAAAGAATAAACCCGAAACTTGAACTTGAAGAGCTCCAATTCTTCTCCTTGAAAATTGTGTATCTATTCTAAAGGTTTAAGGATCTATTTATAGGCCTTAGGAATACTGTAGAAACCCTAAAAATTGTAGGGTTTGAGCCCTAGTTCGCACTAAGTTACAAAACCTTTAAAATTCTACTTTCCATATCAAGGCTGGCGGCTGACTTGCTCATCACGCATGGGTGCGCTCGATCACAGGTGTCTTGCGCTCGTGGTCTTCACCTGTAGTGTGCTCGATCGCAGTTCCCTGTGATCGATCGCACTACCAGAGCCTCCAATTTTCCCAAAATAGCTTTTTTAATTCCAAAACTTCTTAGATTGCTTCTTTTTCTTCCAAGGACCTACGAAAACAAGGAAAACACAAAAAAGAACTAAAATGGCATAAATTAACCTAAACTAAAGGATTAACACATGTAAGTTAAGGGCTTAAAATATGAATATTTTAGCATTTAACACCAATACAAAGTCCATGCTCACGTTGGTCTATGGGCTCTTCGGAATAGGCAGCGGCATATACAATCCGGCATTAGTGGCCACTCCTTTCGATACTTGGCACACTCTGCAACATTCAACAAACCTCTCCACGTCCTTCTTCATGCTCGGCCAATTGAACTATTCCGCAACTAGATGAACCATCTTGTCTCGCCCTATGTGTCCCTCATTATGGCGCTCTTGGATGATCTTCAACTGTAGGCTACAGTCTGGAATGCATAATTGATGCCCTTTGAATAGGAACCCATTATACAATCCACAGTCACTCCTCACTCCCGAGGTTACATCTCTAACAATGGGGCCAAAGAAAGGATCAGTAATCAACAAATCTTTCAAAAATTCAAAGCCAAGTACCTCATTTTGCATAGTGATTAAAAGTGTCGACTTTCGGCAGAGGGTGTCGGCCACCTTGTTTAGGGCTCCTGACTTGTGGTTAATGGTGAAATAAATTGTTGGACATATGCAACCCATTTAGCATGCCGAGAAGAGAGCTTATCTTGACTGTTGAGGTGCTTTAAGGCCTCATGGTCCAAGTACAAGATAAAATCACTGTAGGCTAGGTAAGAACTCCAATGCCTCAATGATTGCACTAATGCGTAAAACTCCACATCATAGGTGTTGTAGTTGAGTCTTGAACCACTCAACTTCTTGCTAAAGAATGCCACCGATTTTCCTCCTTGACTCAACACCGCTTCAACGCCTACCTTGGAAGCGTCACAATGTAACTCAAATGGTAATTCAAAATTTGGGAGCACAAGCAATGAGACTGTTGTTAGCTTGGGCTTGATCAATCTAAAAGCCTCCGTAGCTGCTTTACTCCAAGAAAACTTCCCTACTTTCATGCATTTTGTGATAGGTGCCATGATAATGCTAAAGTCATGGATGAAACGCCTATAAAATGAAACCAGCCCATGAAAACTTCAGACTTCATGTAGTGTAGTGGGAATGGGTCAATCTCTCACATCTACCATCTTTGATTCATCCACCACCAATCCGTCCTTAGACACCACATAAATAATGAAAAGAACCAAATCTTTCAGGAATGAACACTTGGCAGGTGATGCGAAAATTTCTCCCTTCGAAGTACACCAAGTACCTCCCTCACATAATGGATACACTACAAAAATCAGTCAGTTTATTGACGGAGGTTTACTGACGTGTCAGGTGACCTAACACGTCAGTAAACACTCCTGACGGGGCTTTCCTGACGCGTGTAAGGCGTGAAGAATGTGGGTGTCGAGAATGAGAATTCTCGACGTGCCAAAATGGCACGTCGAGAATTCTCGACGATGTTATAAGTTGACACGTCAGGAATTCTTCTGACGTGTGAGTTTCAACACGTCAAGAGAATTCCTGACGTGTCAACTTATGACACGTCAGGAATTACTGACGTGTCAAAATTTGACACGTCAATAAGTTCCTCACGTGTCGATAATGACACGTCAGCAATTATTGACGTGTCAAAAAATTGACACGTCGAGAGTTCTTGGCGTGTCAATTGTGACACGCGTCAATAAATTCCTCACGTGTCAATTTTTGACACGTCGACCAATCTCGGCGTGTCAAAAATTGACACGTCAATAATTGCTGACGTGTCATTATTGACACGTGAGGAATTTATTGACGTGTCAAATTTGACACGTCAGGAATTATTGACGTGTCACAATTGACACGTCAGTAACTCCTAACGTGTCAATTTTTTGACACGTCAATAAATTTGGTTCGTTTTGAAATTTTTTTCCCCTCCCCCCTATATTTTTTGTGATTAATTTCAGGACTATACCCGAATTTTGTGTTACGTAATACCTGATATTCAATCTATCCATCAAATCCATGCAAATAATATACAATTTTCCCATCAAATAACATACATCATATCCATTAATAGCAATCACAAATTATCCAAGAAAACTAACTTCAGCACATCATAATATCACAACTAAAATAATATAGATACACCAATCACAAACTATCCATCAAAACTAACTTCAACACGCCAAAATCACACAAATCACAAACTATACACCAAGACTAACTTCAACACATCAAAATGACACAAATAACATAATATACACCAATTTTACAAACTATCAACGAAAGCGATCTTCAACACACCAAAAATGGCACATACTAACTATATATACACCAATTACAAACTATCCACCAAAACAAACTTCAACACATCAAAAATGACACATACTAACGTAATATACACCAATCACAAATATATTTACATCAACTTATACACAAGTGTGAATGGCCTAAAGTTCTCAACCAGACTATCGATCATTGACATCCATAGCATCCTCTCGACGATGTCTATTACCTGCAAATGATAAAACAAACAATATTCACCAATAAAACAACCACCAAACAAATAAAATCCACTAACTGCAGATGATAATACAAACAATCATTGAGCTCGAATACAAACAATCATGTCGGTAACGTGAAAGAAAAATGACTGAATATTCACCCAACTCAGTTGCATGTTAATTCTTCCACGGTAAATGATATAACTAAAATATATAAAACTTTGAAGGTAGCAGAAAATTCATATAAAAAACAATAGAAAAACATTAAGTCAATATATATGCATGGTCACAGAGCAATCAATAATATATAGACATGAGAGAATGAACTTCGTTTTTATTTTTCCATTGCAATTATACAACTTCCATATAGGTTATTAATGTATATATCCTTCCTGTACCCCTAGAAGCTGAGCAACGTCTTGTTGCTCGCTGTCATCAAGTTGGGCTGCCGGAGACCCAGGCGACATCGACTGCCGCAATACGGCCGAGCCCCTGCGTGCTCTCTTCTTCCCCCTTGTACTCATGGTACCCTGTGAAAAAACACCACAAACCCAATTAATTTAATATAAAATGTACGAAATATTCACTACCTTAAGTATGCATGACTCATAATGGTACATAAGATATATATCATATTTTAGCATATGCACATATTAATTAACTGTGTTGATGTAATGTGTATGTAGTGACCAACTACCAAAACTTTGGACCGTTTTGTATGGTTTTTTTTGTTTGAAAAATAATATATGTGGGATAGAATGAAGTAAGAATCGAATTGAATATATTATGCAAGTGTTTACGTTATGTGTTTAATTATGATTAGTATAGACCGTGACAAAAAAAAATGGCAAATTGTTGGGGTTGTTGAATCATTCTCTATGACTAAAGAAGATGGTTCGGGCACTTCCCAACTGTCTATTGAGATGGCCAAATGGGTGGTCAGTCACCTTTAAACTGTCGTAAAGTATATATATATAGATGAGGAAAAATGAGGAAAAATACTCATTTTTGTATTTTTCCTAGGAGAATGTCAATAAATAACTACTCATTTTTATATATATAGATGAGGAAAAATGAGGAAAAATACTCATTTTTCAAAAATTAATGTTTGTATTCTTAAATTGGTAGAATGTCAATAAATAACTGTTAAGAATATTTTTAAAAAATGTGAAAGCGAGCACTTGACACTTATTAAATTAAATTGAAAAAAATTTCTTTCAAATTGATTTGAAGAAAATTTATATCCTTATTAAACGCCCGAATCTTCTACTACATTTCTCTTATAAAATTAGAAGAGAGTATCACATAAACTATCACCCAACTTTTATTAAAAGGTGCAATATTGCCCTAACAGTACTCTTCTTTTGAATATCCTAGAGAGCAAACAACATGCCACTATGATGACTTCTCTAGTAGTCCCCACAACGTGGGTTTAAACCAACCAATTCAGGACTGAATTAAGAAATAAGATCAAACAAATTAAGGGCAATTAAGAAGAAGGGCAAGGGTTTTTTTATATAGTTCAAGGCTGCAATGAAAGGCGTTGAAGAAAGGAAGAGCTAAAATAAAGAAAGAAAACCAGGCAAAAACCAGACCCATGTTTGGCTTTCTTTTATATATTCTAGGAGTAGATG
>JADOBO010000213.1:0-39693 GCA_016403345.1 Corylus heterophylla | reverse complement strand
GTATCACTATACCGCTTGAAAACCGGAAGACAACCGTCCCGAGCGCCGCTCACGGCCCCATCGGACTTACACGCCCTCACGCGCGCCCAAATTTTTGGCAATTCCGCCACTGCCCTTCCGCCACCAGCCGCCACGGTGGTCGATCACTTCTCCATGGCCACCAATCGATAGCTTTCATCTCGGTGATTCCAGAACAGGCCTCAGATCCTCCATACGGCGCTCCACGCGCGCCACGCGCCCAGAAAGGTCGCGCGTCGGATCCACAGCGCCCGCAAAAGCCTCCTCCGTTCGCGCGTGTACACGCGCCATCGCACTCCACGTGCCACGCCATTCTTGCCACGTCGGCCCTAATTGCCACGTCGGCGCCGCCACGCCGGACCTCGTGCCACGCCATCGCCGGTGCCCGTCGACGTGTGCCACGTCAGCCTGTGTGCCACGTCAGCATGTGTACCACGTCAGCAGTATCGAGTCATACCTTGCCACGTCATTAGTGCCACGTCAGCGTTGACTTTTCAATAGTTGACCGTTGACTTTGACTTTGACCACTGAAAAAGTTGACCAGGTGTTTCCTACTCAATTTTTCATCCTGATTTCAAATTTGTGGTCTATTTTTGCTTTTGGCATCTCTATATGGCAGAAAACAAGACTCTTCTTCAAATTTAGGCGTTTGTTTTATGCGGTTCAAGTTGGTTTATGCTTATTCACTTCGGTTTTATAGCCTGTTCTTTGGCGCAATTCAATCCGGTTCATTCTTCTTGCGGATGGCACTCTCGGGTCAGACCAATCTTTCCTTAGGTCCATGGGTTTTCGGGCCAAAGAAGCCCCTTTCAACCGGCCCACTGATGTCTTGTCAAATGCCGCCATCACCGGTCACTGAATAGCCTCTTCAACCGGCTATTTTTCTCCTTACTTAGCTCAGCCGGTCAGGCGAGACGGTCCAAGGGTTTCAGACATGATTAGCCTCTTCAATCGGGCCTACTTATCTCAGCCGACTAGGCGAGACGATCCAAGGGTTTCAGACATGATTAGCCTCTTCAACGGCCCTACTTATCTCGGTAGGCCAAAGCGAGACGGTCTACTAGCTAGAATTTTTGGGTCAGACTTTAGCTCAGCCGATCAGGCGAGACAGTCCAAGGGTTACGGGCCAAACAAGCCCCTTTTAACTGAACCTACTTTTCTCAGCCGACCAGGTGTGCTACTTCATTACTAGTATATGGTTTTCAAGTCAAATTATAACCAAGTGAACCAAGCTCCAGCTTAAATGCATTGCTCAAATTGAGCAGAATCCACGGGTCTCTAACAACTTTTATGGCGTTACTTGGCAATTGTTTGCACAAGCGACTTTTAGGCGAATTCCTTTTCTTTCCTTTTCTTTTATCCAAACTCAAGTTTACACATTGAGTTTGAGGGGGGATGTTAAGAATATTACTTGTTATTTACTTCTTTAGGTATTATTAGTCTACTAGGTTTACCTTTCCTTATTCTACTAGGTTTACCTTTCCTTAATCTATTAGGTTACTTGCCTCTCTATAAATAGAGGCCTCTGTATTCATTATTATCATCAGAGTCAATACAATGTAGTCCATTGTGTGCTTTCGCTCTCTCTCTCTTCTCTCTCTTTCTTCCGCTTCTAATATATTATCCAATATATTTAACAGAGAGGATTATGAGAGAGGCCTGGTATAGCTTCCACGGCTGTATGGAAAGTAAATAATTAATGTGGATTTAGGCGTAAGCGACTACGTCACGTCTTGAAATAATTGACAATTATAACTTATAACGAAGAGGCTTTATCTTAAAGGAATTGGCCATAACCTTATGAAGTAATTGGTGGCCGAAGGAAACCAATTATTTTATTTTATTTTTTATTGGGAAGGAAACCATTGACACCCAATTATATGCAAGTGTACCTTCACTACATAGGAGCAGCCCCTATCCATCAGAAGTTCAGATTTACAGTCACTTGAACAAATACAAATAAATATATATTTAAGAGGCGCTGAGAATCCTAGCTTCCAGTCACAGAGATGGTAATCTCATACTTGTTCTTGTTTCGGCTTTCTCCTTAGACCTTGGAGAAGCCCAAAATGAGTGTGATGACCAATTACGGTGCGGAGCCAATGGCCCGACCATCCGATTTCCTTTCCGACTTAGCAGCCAGCGAGCAACGTGGGTATCACAGGTTTACTCTCTCTTGCATTGATAGAAAACATATGTTGCTTGAGCTGCGATTTCAAAGTGAAGCTCTTTGTCAAAGAGATTGATTACAAATCCGGTAATTCATTTATATGATTCAAATCATTGCTTCTCAAGGCGACTTCGAAGCTCGATTTATCTTCCTCGCCTTTCCGATTCAAAGTAGAATACCCTTATGATGGCCTTCATGACTATGCCTTATTCAATTGTTCCTCAAGAGGAAGAAATGATCGTAACCATGATTACAATGCCATCTCTTGTCTTAGTGGCCCTACCCACCAAGTTTATGCCTTCTATAATGATAGTGACATCACGACGGCTCTCATATCTTGTACAAAGATATATACTCTTCGATCGATCCCAAATAATATAATGCTCAATTATGATCAAATTCCTCAATTGAATTGGTCCACTCCAGCGTGCACACACTGTGAAGTGAAAGGCAAGAGATGTCTGTTGAAGGACAACAAATCAGAAACTAAGTACGGCCCCAAAATTAATAAAGGTATTGTCTTCCACCTTTGTTCCCTACGCTTTCAAGCCAACATGTACAGGTTTGATTTCAAGATAACTTAATTAGCTATTTATGTTTTGAAATTTACAATATTAATGATCAAGAAGCTGATTGTGTTAAATCGTTGACAGGTGCATTAGCACATGAGTTAGCGATCACTGGTGAGTTGTATTGGCCATTCGAAATTGTTTTTATTGGGGAGATGTAAACTATTGACTCACAAATGTTCATTATGCAGGTGTCATCTTAGGTTCATTTCTATTATCGTTATCTATGTTTGCTCTCTACCGTTTCTATATTTATAATAAGGGAGAAAAAGAACATCTAGTCAAGATCGAAAAGTTTTTGAAGGATTACAAAAATTGCAAACCCACAAGATACTCGTATGCCGATATTAAAAGAATTACAAATCAATTTACTGAGAAGTTAGGTGAAGGAACATATGGAACAGTATTTAACAGAAAGCTTTCCAATGAAATTCATGTTGCAGTGAAGATCCTCAATGCTTCCAAGGGAACTGGGGAAGAATTCATTAATGAAGTAGGAACAATTGGTAGGATCCATCATGTTAATGTGGTTCGCTTGGTTGGCTTATGCGCTGATGGATTTAGACGAGCTCTAGTTTATGAGTTCTTGCCAAATGATTCACTAGAGAAGTTCATATCTTCAACGGCCGCCAAGAATCCCATCCTTAATTTGGATAAGCTGCAAGATATTTCTCTTGGCGTAGCAAAAGGAATTGAATATCTTCATCAAGGATGTGACCAACGAATCCTCCATTTTGATATCAAACCTCACAATGTTTTGTTAGACCAAAACTTCAATCCAAAAATTTCTGATTTTGGTCTTGCCAAGTTGTGTGCAAAGGATCAAAGTGCAGTGTCCATGACCACGGCCAGGGGGACTATGGGTTACATTGCACCCGAAGTGTTCTCTAGAAATTTTGGGAATGTGTCTTCTAAAGCCGATGTTTATAGCTTTGGAATATTGTTACTTGAAATAGTTGGAGGAAAGAAAAATGTTGACATAACAATTGAGAACACTAGCCAAGTCTACTTTCCAGAATGGATCTACAATCTCTTAGAACAAAAAGAAGAGATGCGGATCTTTGTTGAGAATGATGGAGATGCTAAAATTGCAAAGAAACTTGCAATTGTAGGACTCTGGTGCATCCAATGGCACCCAATGGATCGACCTTCCATGACATATGTGGTTCAAATGTTGGAAAGAGAAGGAGATAAATTAACTATGCCTCCTAATCCTTTTACTTCTGCATGCCTTGTAAAAATTAATGCAAAAATATCTTCGAAACATCTAAACCATAAGTTGGAGGTCATCCTAGAATCAGAATAATTGTAAGTAAACTTGGTATATGTGATAATTACATAGCTAAGTTGCAATCATCTTGTACTCTTACAGCTTATTAATCTTGTCAATGTGGGACTTCCATTCCCTTTCCCCTTTCCCTCGTTTGAATTGAAAAAGAAAAAAAGAAAAAAATGTAGGGACTTCAACTTTTTATCTTGTGTCAACGTATTAACAATTTGGGGATTATAAAAAAGTAACTTGTAATTTTTTTTTTTTTTTCAGCTTCCTTTTTTCCTTTTCAATTGTCAATTGCTTAGGCTGTCATATAATTAAAAGTGAATTTGTTTTTAGCCCCACCGTCACTAGCTATAGCATATTTGATAGCCACCCGTTGTCGCAAAAGGAACATGCATGCAGAACTCCACCAAACAACTCCCGCGAAGAATCAAGCAGTGGAGGGAGTGATGGATAAAATCATCGGAGGTATAAAAACCTCAATAAAACTCCACAAGCTTCCAAAGAAACTGTGAAGAGTAAGACACATAACAAGGTAGATGTCTATCTAGATCAGATTTTGCTATTATCTTGTTGTTTCCATGTGAATATCTGTAATTTTTCTGTTGTTGTTTTCCTATTGTTTTTCTACTGTTGTTGTAACCTCTGTTAGTTTTAATGAGAGCAGTTTCTTAAAAAAAAAAAAAAAAAAAAGGCAGTGGAGGGTCTTCCACGTGCTCCGTACCAATAATAATATTGCCCACAAATTAGCCAAATTAGCCCTTACTTTTAATGAGGAGAAACTCTGGAGAGAAGAAATCCCAACTTGTATTCATGAAGATATTACGTACCGCGGAAGCGGGTCTTTTGGTTGAATGAAATGTTGGAATACACTTTAAAAAAAAAAAAAAAAGAAAAAAAAAAAAGGAACATGCATGATATATAATGATTAGGTACGTACCAGTATATAAGACTAAATTCTCTCATAGTACGTGTCAATGAAATGACAAGTTTTAAATCATTTTTCTACCTCAAAGGGGGGCACTCTTGCATGGTTCAACACATTTAATAGTTTCCGTGTATTGTCAGATGAGTATTATTAATTAAGAAAATGTTATATATTAAAGAAAAATGTTTGATCCAGATTACGTATAAGAAGAATAATTAGATTTTCTTAAGTTTAGCTTACAAGGAAATTAATGTTTTAAGAATATTCCTTGAAACCAACTCAACCCTAAACCACATGCTTATAACTTATTATGGGTTGACGTTGAATTCGACAACACTAAAACTTGACATAAAAAAATGTTTTATCCAGATTCCAGAGTATAAGAAAAAGAATTTTAGGTTTTGTTAAGTTTAATTAGTTTACAAGGAAATTAATTTTTTAAGAAGTTTCTCTGTCATGCTGAGTTCAATGTTTTCAAAAAGGGATTTGGCTTCTATGCGATAGTGCAAACTACCGCATAGTTGCGGTAGTCCAAAACTGCACCAAACGGTGCAGTTTTGGGAAGGAAATAATTGTGGGTCCCACCCACTCATTAAGATTTAAAGAAAATATAATAAATAAATCATTAAAAATTAAAAATTATAAAACATTAATAATTAAAAAACAAAAAAATTAAAACAAAAAAGTAGAGAAAAAAAAAAAACCAAAGTGGTGGCTCCGGCCACCCCATTTTGGCCAAGGGGTGGCTGGAGCCACCTCGCATGGCCGGTATGGGGTGGACAAACCACCCCATGGCCATTGGGGGTGGTCCGGCCACCCCAAAGGAAAAAAAAAAAAAAAAAAAAATTGGGTTTGGTTTTTGGGGTGGCCGGACCACCCCAAAAACCAAACCAGAACCAGATCGCAGATAAAAGACCCAACCCGCAGAAGACAAAGAAACAACCCACAGCCCAGCTGGATTGACCAAGATGATCAAGATGATTTTGTTTCAGGGTTCACAGATTTAGCAGATTTACCCAACAAGTTCCAGAAAACTTTGATTCCAGACCTTGAAAAGTTCTCAAGCATCTCCAAAGCCTACCTCAACAAAGCCAACAAAGAAATCACAAGGGGTTCAAACACATGGTCTCAGCCACCCCCCACGGCTGGTATGGGGTGGCCGAACCTCCTTCACTTTCTTCGCTACGAAGGAGGTGCCTCTCGCAACTTCCACCCAAGGACTCAAAATCTACTTTTGTGTTTTATAATTTTTGTTTTATTGATTTTTGGGGCCAACCTTTTTGTTTTATTGATTTCTTTATAATTTTTAATGATTTGTTTATTATTTTTTTAAGAATCTTACTTTTCACTGTCCAAAATGGTACCGTTTTTCCCAAAATGATACCGTTTTAGGCAACCGCATTTGTGCGGTAGTTTTTCACTATCGCACAGAAGCCAGATCCTTCAAAAAGAGTTTTAAAAGAAAAATGAATTTAATTCAACTATTTTCTTGGTTGGAGATTTTAGTTATTGAACCTTTTCGCTCACCCTTTCATCTTTTATTTTTCAGGTTATGATTAGCAAGCTTTATGAGGCGGGATATGGCTTAGGAGACTATTAAGTTCTCAGCATGAAACTCATTTATCTTTAAATAAGTGGAATCCCGCAAAACAGAATGTTAATAGCTATGGAACTTTAATTAGAATTATGTCATTATTTTAAAATTAAGAAATAATTCTAAATTTATTAAAATTACTATAAAATATGCGGGCACGTGTGTGAATCTCACATAAATCGAAAGATTCAATGATTATTTTGATATTTTGAAAAGGATTCGAATCTCTGGAATTCTTTAGAGAATTTTAGTTTTGAAATTTTAAATTTAGGCCATCAATTTTCATCCAAAAGTTATTATCCTGTTACGTGTTCCACGATTAATAAAATTATAATAAATATGTAATGATATTATTGATATTAATAATCATTATTGTTTTATTAATAGTGAGACATGTGACAGAATAATGGCTCTTAAATAAAAATTAATGACTTGAATCTAAAATTTCAAAAATTAAAATTTTTCTAAAAAGTTTAAAGAATTTTCCTAAAAATTTCAGAGAATCTAAATTCTTTTGAAAATTTGGAAATAGGAAAATGAGTGGGTGAAGGCTTATAATAGCATGTCTCGTTAGAATTTTAACCAAAGTTTCCGCAATAAATGAGTTTTTCAATTAATATTCTCTTTTAATCAAGCATCGATTTAGTTGCTTTGTTTGACCTGATTATATGTTTCCTTTGTAGGTGTCTCTCATAGCCCTAGCACTAGGACGTAGGGGGCGGTACACTAGAGTAGGGCCGGCAATTTTGACACGATCCGCGAACCCGACACGAACACGACACGAAAAAACAGGTATTGAGTTTGGGCTGTCGGGTTGGGTCGTGTCGGTCTACCGATTAAGACCGAAAATTTAGTGTCTGCGGCGGTCGACCCACGAACCACGATTGCGTGCGGTGCGGCGGGTCGACCCGTCAGACCCGCATAATATCCGGGTCTTGCGGTGGCGGTCGACCCGGACCAGATTTTTTCTGGACCACGGCGCCGACCAGTTTTTTTCGATTTTTTCACATGAGGACTGACTGACTCACACCCGTTTTTTTTTTTTTTTCTAGACCACGTGGCGCCGACCGGTTTTTTTTCTCGATTTTTCACATGAGGATGATCGACTCACGACTCACGGGCTCACGGCCCACTTGCGCCCACGACTCACGTCAGTTTGACACTTTGACTCACTTACTTAGCTTGCTAGTCTTACTTTAACTTACCTGCTTACCATTTTGATTTTTGAACAAAAAATCAGTCCCTGACTCCCTGTATTAGTGTATTCTCAATTTCTCACTATTCTGTAACCTAACCCACTCCCTCTCACTCGGTCTCTCAAATTATAACTATTCTATTATATTACACATTTTGATAAATGTATTTGCACAATTAAATAAGGGTCTTGGTCTTCTATGGCTCTCATGGAATTCAAAAATATTGAGTCTTGGCCCAGGGTTGGATGCTAAAAAAAATGTCTGAGAATTTGTATATTTGTTCAAATTAATTTTTTAACACTTTTGTTACATGTGGGACTAAATTATAAGTGGACTATTTTAATAAATGAACTTATTTGTTTTAACTTTTAACTTTTAAGTTTAGGTGAAATTATAAGTTTAGTAATTTATTTTGGAGTACAATTTGTCAATTACGGTCACTTTCCAATTTTTTTTTTTTTCTTATCATTTATTAAAGCCTTTAATCTCTTAGAACTCAATTTTTTGCATTGACTATATTGATGTATTAGTATTAATATTACAATTTTGAATTTTAATTTTTTTAAAAAAAAAATTATAGTTTAGGGTAATCGGGTCGTGTCGGGTCGTGTCGGATCGTGTCTACCCGTTTTACCCGTTTAAAATAACCGGGTCTAAACGGGTTGTGTCGGGTTACCCGGTTATTTTCGTGTCATAATCGTGTCAAACCCGATTACCCGTTTAGCTAAACGGGTCGTGTCTGGGTATAGGCTAATCGTGTAACGGGTACCCGCGGGTCGTAATCGGGTCGTGTATGAGTACCCATTTTGCCACCCCTACACTAGAGATTTGATATTATAAAATATTGAGAGAGAGAGAGCTAAAAGATTTGGAAGACTGGAAAGAATCCTAACCAGAGTTTCCGCAATAAATGAGTTTTTCAATTAATGTTCTCTTTCAATTATGCATTAATTTCTGCATTTATTTAGGCTCCGATTACTTCGACATAAAATGGTTTCCTTCGTAAAATATTTTCAAGAAATTCATTTTCCCTGAAAATATTTTTAAATCAAAACATTTTACTGGCGTTACATACACATGGAAAATAATTTTTTTTAATATCTTTTTTTTTTTTTTTTTTTTTTTTTCCAATAAGGTCCCCACTAGGACTTGCACGAGACTTGACCGAGACACGCTCGAGACCCGCCCGGGACCTGACTAGGACCCTTTCGGGACTTGACCGAGACGCGCCCGAGACCTGCCTAGGACCCGCCTGATACTTGACCGGGACCTGCCCGGGACTTGACCGGGACCTGACCAAGACCCCAGAGGGACCTGACCGGGACTTTACCAAGACCCGCCCGGGACCCGCCCAGGACCTAACTAGGACCCGCCCAGGACATGACCGGGACCCTCCCGAGACTTGACCAGGACCTGCTCGGGACTTGATCGAGACCCGCCCGAGACTTGGCTGGGACCCTGGCGGGACTTGCCAGGGACTTGACTGAGACTTGATCGGGACCCACCCGGGACTTGACCGGGACTTTCCTGGGACCCTCCCAGGACTTGACCGTCGAGTCGGCCGTCGGTCAAGTCCCATGAGGGTCTGGTCGAGTCCGGGCGGGTCTGGTTGAGTCTGGCGAGTCCGCGCCGAGTCCTAGGCAAGTCTCTCCGGGTCCCGCGAGTCGATCAAGTCGGCGGTCGGTCAAGTCTCGGAAGGGTCCCGGTCAGGTCCCGGGCGGGTCTCGGTTAGGTCCCGTGCGTGTCCTGGTTAGGTCCCGGGTGGGTCCCGGGCAAGTCCCAGTTACATCCCGGGCGGTTTCCGGGCAAGTCTCGGCGAGTCGGCGGGTCTCGGTCAAGTCTGGGCGAGTCCGGGCAAGTCCTTTCGTCGGGCGGTTCTGAGCAAGTCTGGGCGGTCTGGTGAAGTCTCTCGGGCGGGTCCCAAGAGGGTTCCAGTCAAGTCCCGGGCAGGTCCTGGGCGGGTCCCGGTCATGTCCTAGGTGGGTCCCGGGCAGGTCCCTCCGGGGTCCCGGGCAAGTCCCGAGCGGGTCCCGATCAAGTCCCGGGCAGATCCCAAGCGATTCCCGGTCAAGTCCCGCTCAGGTCCTGGGCGAGTCTCGGGTGGGACCCGGTCAAGTCCCGACGAGGTTCTAGGCGGGTCTTGACAAGATCTATCAATTTAAGAATAAGATGCTCATAGTTGGAAAATAGTTTACAGTTTTCAAAACTATAAACCATTTTCCTAAAATTAAAGAAGAATTTTCGGTCAAAAGGAAAATATTTTCCGTTGACCACTATTTTACGTCGAAGTAAACACCGTAAAATACGAAAATCATTTTCTGAAAACCATTTTACGTCGAAGTAAACAGAGCCTTAGTTGCGTTGTTTGACCTTATATTTCCTTTGTGCCTCTGATAGAGTAAAGAACATATCCCTAGTAGGTAGTGGGTGTTGCACTAGAGATTTGGGTTTTTGTTTGGCTTCGTATCCATGTGCTTTTGTCTTTTGAAAATATTTTATGTTCTGTGTAGAGTATATTTATGTATTTAAAATGTTTACTAGAAATCAAATACTCTGGCCTTAAAAAGTTTCATGGTTGACTATTTTTTATTATGATTAAAGGTTGATTTGGTTTACTAGAAAATAATGACAAATTTTGAATAAATGGCAGGTTTAGGAAATTAGAATCAATACTTGACACTGAATTTGAAAGACTGGTTCAAAGTAGCATATAAAAGAATTTGAGGATGGGCAAATCAACCCTCTTTAGTAGCATATAAAAAATGGATGAATTGATTAAACTATGAAAGAGATGATTAATCGATAGCTGTAGGCAGTTGATTAAACATAGAAAGAGAAACGAAGATGATTCCTTTGTTGTGAGTACACTTATGATCAGTGTTAAATCTCACATCGAGAAAGTATTAAAAAAAAAAAAAGTAGTTAATATATATAAGTGGACTCAAGCTTATTAGTTTAAACTTTTAGGCTAAAGTGATGTCTATATATATATATATATAGATAATTAAGCGGACATAAAGTGATGTCTTATTATCTCTCATTCCCAACAATATCCTTTGTGTGCAAACAACTCTTTAGGGTCGCACCCATAACGAAAAAGTTAGATTTAACTAATCCGTATGGTGGCCCATATATTATACGGGTCTAGTCTTTTTCCCAGGGGATTCCCATCATTTAAAAAAAAAAAAAAAAAGGAACTGAGATGAGCTTTTTTATTCAAGTACTTAAAGCATAAGAAGCTTGGAGCAAGTTCAATTCAGAGGAGCTTTTTAAAATTTTATGAGGGTTTTTCGACTTGAAAGTAATTGATTGAGTAAGATGGTTACCACCCATGTCACGTAAGCAACCTGGTTGAAGGAGATTCCACGAGATGTCTGCGGTATTGTAAGGAGGGAAGAAATCTTTCCTTGTTTGTGATCTTTTCTAGATCTTTCTGAGTTAATGAATACGAAGTTCTATTTTAAAAAAAAAAAAAAAAATTTGTGGAACTGCACCAGTTACTGAATTATGATTGAAGTTGAAAATGTATCTACTGCATCGCAGGCTTTCTCCGGTGTATTTCTATTGCCACTCGTGTGTTTGATTTGGTATTACCATCTTTATGAGGCACTAGAATTAATTAGCCAACAAAAAGAGTTATTGCCATTTCTGTCAGCAGATAATCAAATGTCAATCTAACATGCCAACTACCAAGTGCATGACAATTAATTTGTGTTCAACGTTCAAACAAGACGAAAAAAAAATAATAAAAAAAAAGGTAAAACATTCAGGTTTGGGCTTTAGCGTCTTCTTGGGCCTGAACTCAGGCAGGCATTATCATCAGGCTTGGGCAGGCTCTGGCTCTCGCCACCAAATGCAATGATTGTTATGTGTTATGTACTTATGTGTTCATTTTAAAAAGGTGACAGTTTTGGGTGCCCCGCACGCAGTCTCTGGCTAATCGATGCTTCAAAAATATCTCAATGGCCCAGGTTCAAGAAAATTAACTAATACAACCTCGTGCAGTCAAAGCCCCATATATCAGGCCTAGCAAAGGACTTGACCCTGCCACAGAGGAAAGATAGTAGGCCTAGCAAGCACAAGCTTCTCGGTTCCAACACCTACAGTAATGGCATAGCGTGCGCCTTTTGGAATTCCTGAGGATAGCAAATTAAGCCCAGGTTGACGTATCAAGTTTGAAGTTGCAATTTAAGTATCAAAATATATGGAGAATATTCGTGGCCTCTTCGTTGCCTTATCTCCTCTCATGCTTTCCATGAGTTCAGAATTCAAAGGCTTTCAATGGCTTCGGCATTCTATTCGAACATGGGGATGGGCTTGTTCATGGCTTCCATGGAAGAGGTTTAGTCTCTTCGCAGCACTTCCTTGGAGGGACATTCCTATTTAGTGTAAACCGATCCAGAACATTCCCACTCAAAACCATATCCATAAACAAAATCTATGGCCTCCCTTGGGTACCCCAATTGCGTAAACCTAGTTATCATCGAAGTGCAAGTAACTCTAATTTTCTTAGGCTTTTTCTCAAACATCTTATACGCTAAATCCATCGCCACTACTTTTTACAAGCATATCAATCAATGCATATCCAGCACACAAATCGGACTCAAAAGATCCAATTTTTATGAAAAAACCCAAAAGTCATCTTCCCTATCAAAATATTGTCTGCATTCAAACATGCCCAAATCACAGCCACGAAGCGATACTCATTTGGGTAAAACCCATTTTCAAGCATTTAAAGGAATGCCCGAACTAGGATAAGAATGACGCATATATTTACATTATAGTACCAGTCATTCTTGGTGGTGGTTCCTTATGAGCATTATAAATTCAAAGATCCATTTGCTAGATAATTTACATACATGACCAACAAACAATAAGCATCACAAGCATTCAAACCCAATCCCACCCGAGCAACCTAAGAATACAATTGGTTCTATTTACTCGCAAGCTGACAAAACTCCGCTTAGAGTAAACCAATATGGCACTTACACACTCAAAATCATATCCACTTACAAATATTTTGCCTTTTTTGGGTACCTCGAATTGCATGAACTAAATTATCACTAAACTCCAAGTAACCACATTCTTCTCTGGTGTTTTCTCAAACATCGTATATGCTAAAACTTATATCCCCTCATAAGCATATCAATCAATGCATACCTGACACACATCAGACCCAAACCTTTTTAGGGTGACTTTAAACATTAACCATTGTCTTATCATTCTATGCTTCCAAAGCTTTAAAAAACAAAAAACAGTTGCTCGAATTGTTTGTTGGCTTCCACAATCAAAAATAAGAGTTTATGAATGTCAACAATATTATCTCCAAATGATAAGAAATATGCCAAATTCACAAAGTAGAGGATTACTAGTGGAGAATGAAGAATAGCACCATATCTTCTCAAACTTAAAACTCATTTCATTAGTCAAGTAGGAGAACATAGAATTAAAACATGGAAAAATGATGTAATAAGGACAGTTATCTTTAAAAATAAAATAAAAAATAAAAACTTATTTCTGCTGTCAAATATATATGACAAAACTAATTACCTCCATGAGTGGGCCAGGATGTAATAAATCATCATACTCACATATCCGTTAATTTGCATTTAAAATTGAGATGATTGACTTGATTCATTTGAGTGATCCGAACTCTCTCCAACATTCGTGTTGATTCTCCTTGATGATGATAGAAAAGGCTTAGAAGGCATTTGTAAGCATTCAACTTCTCTTTCAAGCATTTGTACGACTTTGTTCATTGAAGGGCGATAACTGGGCTTCATCTGTATACACCATAACGCGACAATGATCATCTTCTTGCCTATTTTCTTTTCCTCCTCTGTGGCGTCTTCCATTTCTATGTCATTTCCGTCATTCAATTGGTCATAGACCCAAGTAGGAAAGTATATTTGGCTTGAGTGTTCTGCAAATGTATTTAAGTTTTTTCTTCTACAAAGCATTTCCATTAGTAACATTCCAAAACTATAAACATCAGCTTTGTATGAGACACCTCCAATGTTTTTGTAGAACAACTCGGGAGCCATGTATCCTAATGTCCCTCTTGCAGCAGTCAAAGAAATAATGTTGTTATCTACTGGATACAATTTTGCTAGGCCAAAGTCAGAAACCTTTGGAATAAAATTCTCATCAAGAAGAATATTGTGAGGCTTGATATCAAAATGCAAAATTTGCATGTCACATCCTTGATGTAGATATTCAATTCCACGGGCAACTCCTTGAGCTATATCATACATTTTGTTATAGCTTAGGAGGGTATGTACTTACTTCCGGAGAAAATATGTATTTATTCAATGAGCCATTAGGCATGAACTCATATACAAAAACTCGTTTGATCCTTCAACACAAAAACCAATGAGTTGCACTACGTTAACATGATGAATCCTTCCAATGGTTGCAACTTCATTGATAAAATCTTGTCCGTTAGTTTTGGATTTACCTAACATCTTTATAGCTACAAAAGGACCACTTCGAAGCGTTCCTTTAAATACAGTGCCATAGCCTCCTTCACCTAATTTATCTTTGAAACTTTTAGTCATCTTCTTAATTTCGGAATATGAGTACCTTATTGGCATGAGATTATTGTGACTTTGGAGAAATTCTTCAACAACATCATATATTGATAAATGCCTCTTACGCCATTTGTATATAAAAATGCAATCACACATGGCGTCCCTAGTACAATCTTTAGTACGAGGTATGGTCCTACACAAGAAAATCACCAAAATAAATATAAGAAAACAAATATGTAGCGACCTCGTCAGCATTTCTTTTTAGGCTAAATTAAGTACTTTTACCTTCTTTAACTACCAATAAATTTGCAATGTCTTTTCATTCTTTCAATTTTTGTAATGTGCCCCCAATATATTATTGGGATTGCAATGTCCCCTTCCCTGCCTAGAATGACAAAAAGTAACCCTGATAAAAAAATTTAGAAAAAAATGAAAAAATCATTTTTCCCAAATTTTGTAATTTTTTTTTTCTTGTATTCTTTTGATTTTTGTCATTTTCTATTTTTTTCTAAATTTTTATATCGGAATGTATTTTTGTCACTTTGGATTGCGAAAGATTGACATTGTGACCTCAATTGTAGGTTGAGTGGACATTGCAAAATTTAAAACATTGAGATTATCAAATTCCTAGTAATTAAGCCTAAGATGAACATTGTGACCTGAATGGTAGGTTGGAGGACATTGCAAGATTTAAAACATTGAGATTATCAACTTCCTAGTAATTAAGCACAAGACAAACACTGTGACCTCAATGGTAGGTTGGGGAACATTGCAAAATTTAAAGCATTGGGATTATCAAATTCCTAATAATTAAGCACAATATTGGTTATCATTTTTATGTAAAGTTTATTAACATTTTCATCTTATCTGCATATTAAAGCGTTCACAATATCGAATTATCTCTTGAAAAGGATAAACATTAGAGAGAGAGAGAGAGGTTCTGACCGACGAAGTATAACGTGGCCCCCAATAGCTTTTTCAAAACTACTGCAAGAAATATAAAAAACAGATGTAAATTAATAAAATTGGGCAAACAACTTTCCCCTTCGATCATGTTTAAAAAGAAATATGAACTATTACTACTTTATAAACCTCTAGTACATATATATAGCTGGCCTCCAAACTGGGTTGAGCTCAGCTTGATGTTACGTGTGGAGTTGGAGACCACTTAGAAGTTGAAGGGCTAGAGAGGCGTGAACAATACAGAGTATTGTTGTTGCAGTAACTATGTTTTTTTCAGTGTTTGTTTTCTATTAGAATTACTTTATGTTTGATTACTTAAATTAGAATAGGTTTATGTTTATCTTTAGGAGTTGAATAGAAGTCCTATTGGGACTCTATTTTATAGGTATTATGTTCATTTAAACACTGCATTATTATGGAATGAGAAATCAATCAACAATTTATTCAAACCTTGTTGTGTTTGTGGGAGTTTGAGAGCTTCTCTAATTGCTCTACCAAAGGAGGTCCAAGATTCCTCGAAAATCCTACCGCTAGAATTGTTTTCTTCTTGATTTCCCCACAATAGGGAGGTTAAGGAAGAACGATCCTGGTAAATTTCCAGTTCACAAACCTGTTACACGTTCAGATTCTCGAGCACGCAACAAAGTGGTATCAAAGCCAGCCATGTCAAACCAACGCTTTGATCGGCTAGAGTCTGAAGTTGGGTCCATTAAATGTGAGCTCCAGGAATTAATTGAAGGTGTGAGTGCTCAAATCCAGCAACTGGTCGTAAAGAAAGGTGATGATGATGCATCTGTCTCTAAATCGAGCAAAAATAAGGGATTTGGGGGTTATGCACAAGGGTCGATCAATACAAAATTGACCAAGTTGGAGTTCCCACGCTATGATGGGACTGAAGATCCAACCAGTTGGATTTGTAGAGTCGAGCAGTACTTTGGCTTTCAGCAGACGAAGGAAGAAAATAAGGTACTATTAACCGCTTATCATCTGGAGGGAGAGGCACAGTTATGGTACCAAATATTCAAACAAGATATTGACGACGTCTCATGGGTAATTCTGAAGGAAGAACTACATGTTAGATTTGGGCCTACACAATTTGAAGATTTCTACGGAGATCTCTCAAAATTGCGACAAGTTGGAAGCGTTAAAGATTATCAGTCTCAATTTGAGAAGTTACTCAGCAGAGTGGGCAAATTGTCTCCAGCGCATCAAGTGGGATGTTTTGTCAGTGGGTTAAAGGAGACCATTCGAACTAAAGTGCAAGCTGCCAGGCCAACAACTTTGACTGCAGCTGTCAGGTTGGCCCGCCTCTTTGAGGCACGTGTATTGGCCCAAAGAAAATCTCCTTTTGACTACAAACCAAAGCCATCTGCACCACAAAATCCTTCTCAACCACAAGCTTCATCTCCTTTCCTCAACAGTAGCATACCCACCAAGCGACTCCACGAAACAGAGATGAAAGAGAGACGAGAAAAGGGGTTGTGCTTCAATTGTGATGAGAGATTTCGACCGGGTCATCGTTGCAAGAAATTGTTCTTGATCGAAGGCATTTATCCAGAGGACGAGGAAGAAAGGAGAGATGATTGGGCAGAAGAAAATCAGGAACCCAGACCCAACGAAGCGGAAGATGTAGAAATTTCGCTCAACGCCTTGACAGGCATTTCAACTCCTCAGACGATGCGAGTGCGTGGACGATGCAAAGAAGGGGGGGCTGTGTTGTTGGTGGATACGGGCTCAACTCACAATTTCATGAGCACCTGCACTGCTAGACGATTGGGGCTGCACATAAAGATGGCTGAATATTTTGAAGTGGCAGTAGCTAATGGGGAAAGAATTCCCAGTGAAGGGCGTTGTTATGGAGTTCATGTATGTCTAAATGGGGCTGAATTTGTGATAGATTTTTTCTTATTACCCATGGAGGGTTGTGAGGCTGTGTTGGGGGCACAATGGTTACGGGTATTGGGACCAATTTTATGGGATTTTGCAAAATTGCACATGAAATTTACATGGAAGGGGAAGGAAGTAGAGTTATGGGGTCTGTTGGTGCCAAGAAATAAAATTGTGGACTCTAAGGAGATTTGGCAGGGGGTTCAAAATCAACAACTAGGATTTATTTTGTTCTCTATCAACCTAGGCATGTCACAACCAGGTCCTAGCTCAACAAATCCAGAATTGCTGCAATTATTAGACAGATTTTCAGAAATTTTTGTGGAGTCTCAAGGCTTACCTCCTAAAAGAATTCAAGACCATCGTATTCCTCTCAAGCCCGGGACAGGCCCAGTTAGTGTTCGTCCTTATCGTTACCCACATTATCAGAAAACTGAAATTGAGAAAATAGTTTCGGGACTCCTAGAATCGGGGGTTATTCGCTCTAGCACCAGCCCTTACTCATCACCGGTCATATTGGTGAAGAAACATGATGGATCTTGGCGTATGTGCGTCGATTATCGCGCACTCAACAACATCACCATCAAGGAAAAATTTCCCATACCTGTGATTGACGAGCTTCTAGATGAGTTGCATGGTGCCAAATTCTTCTATAAACTAGATTTGCAGTCTGGTTATCACCAAATCCGAATACACTCGGAAGATGTAGAAAAAACACCATTCCGAACTCACGAAGGGCACTACGAATTCCTAGTTATGCCATTCGGCCTCACCAACGCACCATCATCATTCCAAGCGCTCATGAATGACGTCTTCTCCAAATTCCTACGTAAGTTTGTCCTTGTATTTTTTGATGATATCTTGATATATAGTGACAATTGGGAGGATCATCTCTATCATCTAAACAAGGTGTTAACAATTTTACAAGAACATAAGCTGTTTGTCAAAAGGGAAAAATGTCAGTTTGGGTTACAATAAGTAAATTATCTGGGTCATGTTATTAGTCGAATAGGAGTGTCAATGGATCTGGAGAAAATAGAAACTATGTTGTGTTGGCCTATTCCAAAAACCATAAAAGCCTTGAGGGGGTTCCTTGGTTTGACAGGGTACTACAGAAAATTTGTTCAAAAGTATGGGGAAATAGCAAGACCTCTTACTCAACTACTAAAAAAAGATGCCTTTGGATGGTCATCACTAGCTGAGCATGCTTTTCATGAATTAAAGAAGGCCATGACCCAAGCCCCTGTCCTAGCGTTACCGAACTTCTCCAAGGATTTCATTGTGGAGTATGATGCATCGGGGGAAGGTATAGGGGCCGTTCTAATGCAAGAGAGGCGTCCCATTGCGTATTTCAGCCAAGCCTTACAAGGACGAAACCTACAACTATCCACATATGAGAAGGAGATGCTTGCATTGGTCACAGCAGTGCAAAGATGGAGACCATATCTGCTGGGTAGCCGCTTCATTGTCCGCACAGATCACCAAAGTTTGCAATACTTGTGGCAACAAGCAATTACTACTACTGCACAACAGAAATGGTTAGTTAAATTATTGGGCTATGATTTCAAAATCGAGTATAAGAAAGACGTGGACAATGCTATAGCAGATGCACTATCTAGGACGATGGATTGTGGGGAATTGAAAGCACTTTCACACCCCATACCTCATTGGTTGGAGCCTATACAAGAAGAAGTTGTGGCTAATCCACAGATGCAAGAGTTAGTAAAAAAAATTCAAGATGGGGAGGCGATCGGGCCATGGGATTACAAAGGTAGGTTGATATACTTCAAAAACAGAATATATCTTAATGAAAATTCTCCTCTGCTCCCCACCATCATTAAGGAGTACCATTCAAGCACTCACGAGGGTTTTCACAAAACATTACATAGAGTACGAACTGTTTTTTATTAGGCAGGAATGAGGGATCATATTCGGGTTTTTATACAGAATTGTGATGTGTGCCAGCATCATAAAACTAAGACAACCCTACCAAATGGTTTGCTACAACCTTTGCCTATTCCAGAGGTAATTTGGGCCGATATCTCTATGGATTTCATAGACGGCTTACCAATGTCAAAGGGGAAAACAACCATCTTTGTGGTGGTTGACAGGTTATCAAAGTATGGACATTTCACCCCATTCAGTCATCCTTATACAACCCCTGCTGTCGCACAAGTTTTCTTTGATAATGTTTTCAAGCTACATGGGATTCCCAAGACTATAGTGTGTGACCGTGATCCAGCCTTTACAAGTATTTTTGGAAAGAACTCTTCCGCTTGAATGGAGTACAATTTAATTTCAGCTCGGCTTACCATCCTCAAACGGACGGTCAAACAGAAGTAGTAAATCGCACTATTGAAATGTATTTACGGTGTTTCACTAGCTCAAAACCTAGTGATTGGGTTCGGTGGTTACCATGGGTGGAATTCTGCTACAACACTAGCTATCACTCATCATTGAGATGCACTCCTTTCCAGGTTGTTTATGGAAGAGAGCCACCTAATTTATTAACATATGTGCCGGGTACTTCTAGGGTGGCAGCCATGGAAAAACTACTAGTGGACAGAGATGAGATGGTTAAAGGAGCTCGGGAGCATTTGAAGGAGGCACAAGCGCGGATGAAGAAGGTTTATGATCAACACCACCAAGAGAGGGAGTTCAAGGTGCGAGATTGGGTTTATCTACTCCTACAAACATGCAGGCAAATGTCGGTTCAAATGCGGAGGAACTTGAAATTATCCCCCAGATTCTATGGGCCGTATCAGATTGTGGAGAAAATTGGGGCTGTGTCTTACAAACTA
Organism: Corylus heterophylla; assembly: GCA_016403345.1. Taxonomy (NCBI): domain Eukaryota; kingdom Viridiplantae; phylum Streptophyta; class Magnoliopsida; order Fagales; family Betulaceae; genus Corylus; species Corylus heterophylla. Next base: position 19,761 of record JADOBO010000213.1, on the reverse strand, counting down.
GCTTTACCATCAGGATCCAAAATACACCCGGTTTTTCATGTATCCTTGTTGAAGCAAAGGTTGGGCAAGGCTGTCCAGGTGCAAGAGAAGTTGCCTTATGTTGATAATGTGGTTGGGGATATGCTGCCACGGCCAAAGACTGCATTGGAATATCGAACCAAGAAGGGCATTGTTGAGGTTTTAATCAATTGGGAGGGTCTTTTTCCGGCTGATGCAACATGGGAGATCTTGGATGACATTCAACAACGTTTTCCGTCTTTTGTCCTTGAGGACAAGGACAATCCTAAGGAGGATGGAGTGTTACGTGTGGAGTTGGAGACCACTTAGAAGTTGAAGGGCTAGAGAGGCGTGAACAATACAGAGTATTGTTGTTGCAGTAACTATGTTTTTTTCAGTGTTTGTTTTCTATTATAATTACTTTATGTTTGATTACTTAAATTAGATTAGGTTTATGTTTATCTTTAGGAGTTGAATAGAAGTCTTATTGGGACTCTATTTTATAGGTATTATGTTCATTTAAATACTGCATTATTATGGAATGAGAAATCAATCAACAATTTATTCAAACCTTGTTATGTTTGTGGGAGTTTGAGAGCTTCTCTAATTGCTCTACCAAAGGAGGTCCAGGATTCCTCGAAAATCCTACCGCTAGAATTGTTTTCTTCTTGATTTCCCCACAATAGGGAGGTTAAGGAAGAACGATCCTGGTAAATTTCCAGTTCACAAACCTGTTACGCGTTCAGATTCTCGAGCACGTAACACTTGATAACTAAGGCCGGCCCTTAAATGACCACTTGGTGATGAAGGAGAAGCATGTGTAGAGAGGTTTGTCAATGTGCTGGAATTAGGTAATCTATAGATGGGGCGAATAAACAAGGTTTAAGTTTGGTCATAAAGAAACTGGTGTAAGGTGAGATGCATAGAAACAAATCGTTTTTTATCACGGAAAAGAAAATGGGGTAAAGGAAGGGAAAACTTGTAATAAATTAAGAGAGGAAGCTAATTTCAAATTAAAGAATTGATATTGTCCTATTTTTCAGACATATTATCCTTCAAACAACTTTTTGAGACCAGAAAACTCACCAACTTGGGTATAATATTCACTTAATTCAGGAACCCCAAATTTGTCCCCTCTTTTGACAAAGAAAAGAATGGCATCAGCTTTTGGAAACTTGGAATTAAAAGTCAGGTTGGAAATAACATTACAACTTATAACTAATTGCCTTCCTAAACCCTGGTAATTAAGCACAGTATTTGTTATCCTCATCATCTTGTCTGCACACTGAAATTATATATATCATGCTTCATAATCTAAGAAAGAGATAGGTTCTTACTTATTTTCCTCGGCACTAGTAGGTTGATAACAGCTTCAATAGCTACAAAAAAGATTAACTTATTAATTAATAGAAAATGTGACTTTAATAATTTAAAAAGTGTATGACCTGCATTTGCCTCATTGTTTCTGAGACCTGAACAAAACCAGAAAGTTTGAGACAAGCCATTGGCTAAGCACATGGTCATTCGTCTACTTGCGTGTGATCATAATTAAGGTAAAAAACCCATTTGATGTCATTCAAACAACTTTTTGAGATAGAAACCTCACCTTTGGCAGATATCATCAGTAGTTTAAAAAAGAATCCCGCCTCTACAAATTTAAAGAAAAGAATAAAATCAGGGTTTGAAACTTGGAATGAAAAATCAAGTCATTAATTTACAAGGCTAAAATACAAAAGATATTCGTTAGAAATTTTCTACAAACTGAATCCTACGAACACCTACAATCCAACCCCTACAAAAGATAGTAGTCAGATTGAGAAATCCAAGAATTAAGAAAAGAAAAATAATGGTGAACATTTGTAAGATATTTCATTCGAAATTGCAAGTGTTATGTCTTTTTTCTCGCATGCATTAGGTCTCGTTTGGTTTGCAGAATAGACCCTTAGATTGGATTAGCTAACACTAGGCATAATTAGTCCTTTGTTTGATAACACTCTATTCTTGAGAATAGTCTATTCTCATGGGACTACTAATCCCATACACACAGGATTAGCTAAGCCACTAAAAAATGAGTGGCTTAGCTAATCCTTTCCCGTGTGATTAAATTAATTGTGTAAATTGTCACAAACAACCTCACTTGTGGGATTAAATTTCGTTCTCTCTCTCCGATTCCTCTATATATATATATATATATATATATATATATATATATATATATATATATATATATATATATATCTCCGTTTCTCTTTTCTCCGTCTCTATATTTCGTTCTCTTTTTCTATCTCTTTCTATTTTCTCTCTGATTCTTCTGATACAGTTTTTCTACAAATGCAAACGATTTTTTTTTTCTCTATGCCGTCTCCCTTCTCTGTACCGTTTCTCTTTTTTTTTTTTTTAAATTCTGTTTTTTTTTTTTTTTTTTTTTATTCTCTGTACCGTTTCTCTCTGATTTTCTTCTCTCCGTTTTTCTATTTTTTATTTATGTACCTTTTTTTTTTTTTTTTTAATTCTGTTTCTCCGAATCTCATTTTTCTCAGTTTTTTTTTTCTTTGACGAAGAAACAGAATCTGCAAGGCTTTTATAAATACAAATATATAATATGTTTTTTGATTTCTTTTGATTCTTTGTACATTCTCCAACTATATATTTTTGATTTCAAGATTGAGTTTGATTCTATTTTCTCCAACTATATTTTTTTATATAAATGATTTCGTAGCATAATTGCAAAAAAAAAAAAAAAAGCATACCTGACATAATTAAAAACAAAAAAGAAAAAGAAATTATAGTAAAGTTGTTTATGTTAAAAAAAAAAAAAAAAAAATGAAAGTCCTCAATAATATAAATTATATTTGTATTATAAGGGTATTTTAGGAAATTTGATCACAATATGATTCCATTCACCAACATATTGTATTGTACCAAACGAAAGAATATGATTAGTTAGTCTATTCCAGCGTTATAACCAAACAAAGGAATAGGAATAGCTAATCTATTCCACACTTTTCTATTCCCAGTAGTAGGTAATTACTTTCCAATGGACTAGACATTCCGCTAACCAAACGAGGCGTTAATCTTTTACGCACCTTTAAGAAGGCAGCTAACATGGTTCACGGCGACAATAACATCGAGATAGCAATCGTCGTATCGGCAGCTTCCACAATAAACTCGGTACCATGAAAAGCTCGAAACCCCGTAGCAATTCATTGTGGATGTCTTTACAGGACATATTTGTGAAGTCATCACCAAATTTATGTGACCAGGATGTGAGAGATATTTGCTCTACTTGGCACGAGTCCTCCAAATCACACCTCGCGTCAAGTAAAACATATGTATACCTCTTGGAATGGGATAAAGAAGAGGGGGAAGAATATACTCCATTCTTAAAGCAAGTAGAATTGTCCACATACATCCCTGAATTCAATTGCTTTTCACAGTTCACGATTACCACCCTCGTATATGACTCCTACCTAAATGGATCCCCTTAATTGAAATTGTAAGAGTCTAGATAATAACGAGGGGTGATGGAGTGAGCATCGTCTAGAATACCTGGGTCTACAACTCGGATTGAGTAGTTGTTGTAATTGATTTCTTGTACGTAGTATCTTCCATCATATAAGTATAACACTGTTTGGTTGTTCTCGCATGAAAGAGCATACCTTTGATCGCCACAGTTTTCTGGATCGCTCTCTAATCGAAAGGGATAGCTTATGTTAGGAATATTGCCGCAAGAAGAAGGAGGACAGTCCTCAGCACTGCAAATTTGATGGACTATGACAACAACAATTAGGACCCTAAGTCGACAAGGGAAGAGAATTCCTCTTGCCATGGAGAGGGAGAGAGCTAGAAAGAAAGGCAGAGAGAGAGAAAGAGAGAGAGAGAGGGGTACCTATAGACGAAGTAAATAAATAATGTACATTAATTTATAAGGCCTAAGCATTTGCATCATATAATTCAAAATTGGACGATTATATATAAGTCAAGTCCACGAGAAGTTCACCCGAAATATACTTGTCACTTGAACAAATATAACAATATATATATTGCTTGCTATTGAAGAGGCCACTGAGAACGAAGAGACTGATATATATTTGCTTAGAAATGGTAATCTCATACTTGTTCTTGTTTCTGGCTTTCATCACAGACCTTGGAGAAGCCCAACATGTGTGTGCTGATGAATCACGGTGCGGAGATCATGGCCCAGTTATCCAATTTCCCTTCCGACTTAATTCCCAGCCAGACCACTGTGGGTATTCTGGGTTTAATCTCTCATGCACCGATGCAAATCAAACGGTGCTCCAGCTGCCAATTTCAATAAAGTTCTTTGTCGAAAAGATTGACTACAAATTTCAAGTAATTCAATTATATGATCTACATTGTTAGAACAGTTTTCAACACAGTGGATGCACTTTCTTCGGGATCTTCAATACGTCGTCGTGCACTCCAAATCACTACAAAAAGGCAATATTGTCAAGGGGGTCCCCAGGGAACCGGGGACACTCCGATGCCAAAGTCAGAAAGTTTCTCAGCGAAATATTATGCTTCGGCGCACAATAATTCAATATGCTCAATAATATGTGTGAGGATATTTCAGAATTCAAGATGTTTTAGTACCTTGTGTAGTGGCCTATTTATAGGCTTGGGGAGTTGAAGTAGACTTGAATTGGATCTTCTTATTTGAATTGGTTTGAGAGTCCAAAGTTGAGATAGAACTCAACAGTTATCATGTAGAAATAAACATTCAACCGATATTATGTAGAGATAATATTGAATAGTCATTCTGTAGAGATAAGTATGACGTCTTTATTCCAATATCATCCTGATTGGAATATAATTAAATAGCCTTTGCTATTTAATTAATATCTTCATGGGCCTATCATTGGCCATTGGGCCCAGAATTTGGTGGGCTTGTAGTATGAATTTATTCCCAACAGTTACCCCCCAATTCCCTTAGCCAAGGTACTTGGGTAATGAGAATTTAGTCAAAGCCCTTTGGTGGCTTGTTGTTTGACTTTGTCCGAGACTCGTGTCTCCCTAGTGAGTGTGCTTTGAGCTCGTCAGTTGGAGCTCTTCAGCTCTGTTTTTGGCATCGCCTGAGTTCCCGGGAGCACCCCCCAGCTCTATCCTTTGCCCAGGGTTAAACCCGTCCTAGTTCCGAGATACCTTTGTTCCCCGTTCGCCTTGGGGTGATTTCTTGTTTTTTACTGGGTTGTCTCCCGTTAATTGTTTTTGCCCAAGGTCGTCTCCTTGTCCTTGTTTTAGAGGGTTGTCTCCCTATTCTTGTTTTTGCCCAAGGTTTTCTCCTTGTCCTTGTTTTAGAGGGTTGTCTCCCTATTCTTGTTTTTGCCCAAGGTTTTCTTCTTGTCCTCGTTTTGCCCTAGGTTTTCTCCTTGTCCTTGTTTTTGCCCAAGGTTTTCTCCTTGTCCTTGTTTTTAGAGGGTTGTCTCCCTATTCTTGTTTTTTCCCAAGGTTTTCTCCTTGTCTCTAGGGTGAATCTTCTTTGAAATATCCGGGGGTGATATACCCAATTCTTCTATCAAATATCCGGGGGTGATATACCCGGTTCTTATATCAAATATCCGGGCGTGATATACCCGGTTCTTTTTTGAATCCTGCTTGACAAACTAAGCTTTAACCTGCAGAATAACCTTGAAACAATAACTTATAAGTCTTTCAATAGACTAACCTTTGTTCCCCGCTCGCCTTGGGGTAGCTCATTGTTTTTGTCCAAGGTTTTCTCCTTGTCCTGTCTACCAAAGAGTAATTGTCAAAGGAGGTCCTCGGAGGACCGAGGACACTCCAATGCTTAAATTAGCATTACTCTTTATTCAAATCAAATTTATTATTGAAAGACAATCAAATAATAAAAGCATAAAAGCATAAATAAACCAAACTCTGGGCGTACTACTGATAGTACTTTTTCAAATGCTCCACGTTCCTTGCTATTTCCTGTCACTGCTACACTCGATCCCGGAAGTAGTCTTCCTTGTTTTTGTCTTCTTTTTGTCCCGGATGTCTCGTGTTACCTATCGTCTCCAGAACATCAGCCTCATCGATGAACTCTTGTACCTTGCTCATCAATTCTTGTAGATTGCTCGGTGGTTTTCGTGCCATTTTCCTCATCACCGGCTTTTTGGTCAAGAGCCCATGATAAATCGCTGAGTATATCAGGTCATCTGAGGGTTCTTCAATTTCTGTCTTCTCTAGGTTGAACCGAGTTATGAATTGCTTCAAGGTTTCATCACTGCGCTGCTTCAAAGTAAGCAAATAGGACGGTGGTTTCTTCCGGATCCGTGAAGTCATAAATTGAGTTAAGAATACCCGACCTAGATCTTCAAATTTGTCAACTGAGCCCGGGGGCAGCTTCCTGAACCAGTTTCGGGCACTTCCTGATAAAGTGAGGGGGAATGCCCTGCAAGCCACCTCATCTGGGATGCCAAGGAGGCGCACATGTGACCGAAAATCTTCCAAGTGTTCAACTGGATCTCCGACTCCCTTGTAACTCGTCATAGGAGGAGCCTTGAATTTTTCGGGCAATCGGTATTCCTCCACACGTGGGGAAAAAGGTGAACCGGTTCCCTGCAACATCTTCTCCACGAAGGTGTCCTTTCCTTTATTCTTCCGCTCCATCTCCAGGTTGGTGAACCTTTTGTCAAACTCTGCCATCCTCATGTTGAGTTCTTCATTTCTATCTTGGGTACCACTAATTTTGCTATCCTTCACCCAATTTTCCTCTTTTCGGCTTGCATGCTGCTTGAAGTTGTCTTCTTGGTGTCCTCCTCTTTGCTGATTATGAGTGCTAATACGGCTGCTGTGCTCTTCTTCGTCCCGCCTACCACGGGTTTCCTCACGATGAGACTGCTCTAATACCCGTAGACGAAGTTTTGCATTTTGTCGTGTCAGGGTTTCGATTTGCGCTGCCATTGCTGCAAAGCGTTCAAGATCTCCCATTTCCGGTTGATGGGGAGGTATGTTGTGTTGAACCGGTCCCTGCTGAACTATGGGATCAATAGGGTTGATGCTGATAACTGGATCTATCGAGTCAATCTAGCTGGCGTGGTTGACCGGTTTTGGATTAGGTTGGACCAATGGACCATTTTGGTTGGCTATTTCCGTTCGCGACTGTCGGATTGCAACGCTTCCCGATCGCGTTGTGACCACCATGGCGGAATTTTTTCTTCCTTTTTGCTTTTTCCTTTTCTTCTTATCCATGATAGAGTATCCCAAAATGTAATAATTTGGAATAAGAATTACCTTATTCTCACAACCAATCAAAACCAAATTTGAAATTTAAACCAGAATAGCCTATTCTTAAACTAGAATAAGAATATAAGCTTAAACTAGGATAACCTATTCCTAAACCAGAATAAGAATATAAACTTAAATCAGGATAAGCTATTCCTAAACCAGAAAAGGAATATAAACTTAAATCAGGATAAGCTATTCCAAAACCAAAACAGGAATATAAATTGAATAAAAAAAAACCTATTGCCAAACACCAATTTTCTTCTCCAAATCCCTCCAACGTACGGCCTGGCCTTCACGTGCTATTATATTTTTTTTTATTTCTTCTCTTTTCTCTTTTCTTCTTTTCTTCTTTTCTCTCTCTGTGCAGCACACTTTTTTTTTTTTTTTTTTTTTTCTTTCTTCTCCTTCTACAAGCAGTAGCCAACATACAGTGACAGCGGGACAGATCGACGACCCAGGGAACGGCGGTCGATGATGCTGAAGGCTGGTGGTCGGCGATGTGGTGTTGCGGCCTTGGAGTTTAGAAACATTGCAGGTCTGGAGGTCGCGGATCTCCGGCTGTGGCAAATCGGCGATGCCGCGGCGGCCTGGAGATCACGGTGCTGGGCTCCGGCAGCCCAGAGATCTACGGGTTTGTGCGTTTGGATGTTTCGGCAATCTTTGCGTAGCTGAGCTCCGGCGAGTGGGTCTCGGCGGGGTGTTTGGAGGATCCGTGTGGTGAGCTTGAGGTTCGGCGATCCACGAAAAATCTGGGTTGGGCCAAAATATATATATATATATATATATATATATATATATATATATATATATATATATATATATATATATATATATATTGTTTTTGACACCATTGTGCAGATTTGCTATGGGCAAAGCAAATCGGCGAATTCTTCCGGTTGGTTGTCGCCGGAATGCGTGCTCGCACCGTGATGAATTTTTTTTTTATGAGAAACGAACTAATCGTTCCCACAGACGGCGCCAAACTGTTAGAACAGTTTTCAACACGGTGGATGCGCTTTCTTCAGGATCTTCAATACGTTGTCGTGCACTCCAAATCACTACAAAAAGGCAATATTGTCAAGGGGGTCCCCGGGGAACCGGGGACACTCCGATGCCAAAGTCAGAAAGTTTCTCAGAGAAATATTATGCTTCGGCGCACAATAATTCAATATGCTCAATAATATGTGTGAGGATATTTCAGAATTCAAGATGTTTTAGTACCTTGTGTAGTGGCCTATTTATAGGCTTGGGGAGTTGAAGTAGACTTGAACTGGATCTTCTTATTTGAATTGGTTTGAGAGTCCAAAGTGGAGATAGAACTCAACAGTTATCATGTAGAGATAAACATTCAACCGATATTATGTAGAGATAATATTGAATAGTCATTCTGTAGAGATAAGTATGACGTCTTTATTCCAATATCATCCTGATTGGAATATAATTAAATAGCCTTTGCTATTTAATTAATATCTTCATGGGCCTATCATTGGCCATTGGGCCCAGAATTTGGTGGGCGTTACTCTTTTTTTTTTCTTTTTTTTTTTTTTACTTGTCCATACAAGAGGATGAAAGGGGGATTCGAACTAGTGACATTCGCTTCATAAGGCGTAGTTCCCAACAGATTGAGCTACCCCTTGAAGACAACAATATTGTTACTTATAGATTAATATAAGACGTTAACTAATGCTAGTTAATAACATCTACAATCAAGGCCCAAAGGAGAGGATGAGGGGAAAGGAAATTCGAATCAATGAGCTCTGCTTCATAAAGTATAGTTTCTAACCGACTGAGCTATCCTTGAAGTCAAAGCCCAAATTACTTATTTAACTTAGGCTCAAGTGTATTAGTTTAAGTGAATTGGTGGGCCTTAATTAGAATGGATCGACTTAGTAAGATAGAAAGTTCCAAGTAGACCAATCTTGGCCCAATTTTACATATAATTTATGTCAAACCTCATAGGAATTAAAAATGAGGCCCAGTTAATCAGGCCAACAAGCATTGGACTTCAAACACTAAGAAAAAAGGGTTAGCCCAACGGAAGATGGGTTAGGTCCAAAGAGGGGTCCACTTATCCCATTCAAAAAAAATATTTATTAAAGAAAATATAAAACAAGAGGAAAAAAAAAATTATATGCAATCCTGGATTTGGAGTTCGAATTTGAACCATGTATATAAATCAAGGGATTGCTAGGAATTGGATTGAAGAGTATACGTATTAGTACAGAAATCATAGGTAGCTAGTGTATGTGTATATGTATACATCCATATATAGACATGTATACATACATTCAGAGTTAATAAAAGCACTATCAACTTTGCCATTTCTAAAATCCTGTCATAAAATGGCAAATATTACAAATTAGATAGTTCAATAGAGGGGGAAAGGAACACATGCATAAAGAAACGGAGAAAGACAATTAAATAAAAATTTCAGAAGAAATGATACATATCTAAGCTTGGCTATCTCTGCATCAAGGATAAGTTTATGGAAAATATTTCCCTAAGTGTTTGGTGTGAAGAAAAATAATAGTAAACCAAAAACATTTTCGGTTTGACCGAAACAGCTCCTTTAATTTCCATAAAAAAAACCGTAAACTATTTTTTGAATTTTAGCTTCTCTTTTTTTGGTAGAAAAGACCATATTAGCTTTTTTGAGGTAAGAGAGATGACAATACTTCACTTGGGACGGGAAAAGACCACAATTAACCTTATAAAATTGATTTATACTTTGTGAATAAACATAGAGAATGGACAAGTTTAAATAATATTACTTCACAAGAACACACTTACGGTCTTTGAAGAAAAATGGCTTATCCCACTATCGTTCAACATGTTCTTGAACACAAATTAACAATCTTCCCCTCTAAAGTTCTTGAAAAATGGCTTATGCCACTATAGATTGGCAATAAAATTTCTGCTAGCATCTTCGCCTCTAAAGCTCAAGAACACATGGTGAGTCCACTGATGGGTGGATAAAGTAGACGACAGGATCGTCGGGCGGCCAGGGAAGAAGTCATCCTGTCTGCTACTACCAACTAGAGATAATAATTGGGTTGCAGAACCAGTTTAGCTCTTTGCTCTTGAGTTGAGAAAAGTCGATGCATCATCAACAGAAGAGAACACGTTGGCTTCACCTACAAGGAACAGAGGATACTGATGAGGTTTAGCCACTGTACATCTCTCTTAGCAAACCCAAAAATGATTTCTCAACAACGCTTATTCTTCAACAGTGGCTTATTTTGAGACCTATTATGTGTTGTAATGTACATCCCTGATTTTATATTACTTCATAACAAAAAAAAAAAATCGAATCTTAGCAAAATGTTACCGTGAACTTCGATGAAGCTCTTATGTTAGAACACCTCTCTCTGCCTGTGTAGTTGTTCCTTCATTTCAACAAAGAAAAATGTAAAGAACGACAAAAAGAAGCAAATAAAGAAATATTAAATTCAAGACCGGCTTTGGATCTCTCCCTCCTTTTTCATTGAACCCAAATTCACTTTGTAACAAATATAAATAAATAAATAAATAAATAAAATCACTCCTTGATTACAGAATTGAAGTCTAAACAGATAGAGGTCAATGGTAAGCCCAATTGAAACACTTACATCATTATAGCCAAAGCTAGCGGCTCTGTCCCATATATTTGGCTGCCCTGCACAAACTTGGTACCAAACAAATCTGCTGAATATGTCACACCAATTTGTCAATTGCATCAACCATGAAAAATCCAAATATATTTGATACTAACTAAATTAAAAATAATTTTTTTAAAACAAAGGCTGAACCAAATTTGGTGTGTTTTAGCCTTTGCAATTGACTATTACAAACTCATATGCAAATTCAGCATATTCTACCTTAGGTTTGTATAAGAGGGAAACAGGTCAAAGTTTAGCAACCATAGGCTACCATATCAAGTACAAGGAACTTATCTCCCTGCAAGTGTAATGTGGCTTCTAGGCTGAACCTACAAGGAACAGAGGAAATTGATGGGTTTATATTAGCCACAATACTACATGTCTGTTAGCAAAAGCAAAAAGAGTTACTCAACAATGCTTATTCTCAACAGTGGCTTATTCTGAGCCATATTTTGTGTTGTAATGTACCTTTAATTTGTTCTTAGGATTACAAGGGAGTTTTTGAGAATTTCACAGTTTTCCTACACATAAATTATAAGCTCAAATTATAGTTCAAGTGTGTTTTATTGTACGAGGAGCCGTCCTTTCGGCTAAAGAGGAAAAGTGAGAGCTTGTAGCCTACAATTTTTCCACAGATTTTTGGTGAAACAAACGCTCATCATGGGAGATTAAGCATTGTTTGCCGAACCACTTAAATTTTCACCTGTTTTACACTATATTTGGATATATGCCATATTTACTTGGATAGGTGGACTGACTTACTTCCCCATTCATACCTAAGAAGAAGCCAGCCAGCAAGAAGCACATATTTACCAAATGCCACCAATGGAATGTATGCATTTATATCATAAATTGGAGTCATGTAAGAAAATTCAGCCCCAATCACCTCCGTTGCTCTCATCCAATGTCCCTACATTATGCATGTGTGAGAGAGAATGAAGCATTGAAACCCAAAAAAAACAAAAAAACAAATTCAACTAGAAGATAAGGCAACATAAGGAAATGAATGTGAAATAAGTGTTATTCTTCATATACTGCGCATAAGTTGCACAGAAATGGAAAGAGGATTATTTCAAATATGCTCTTCATATAATACTGCTCATTCACTTGAAAATGACATTAGGGGTTGGAGAAATATCCACTGATCTATAAGAAATCCAAAACCATATAGAAAAGGTTTTTGCATTGTTCTCTCATTAAATCTAAAGGTTATCCATGATTTTATATTACTTGATGACAAAAAAAAAATAGCAAAATGTTACCGTGAACTTCGATCAAGCTCTTATGATAGAATCTGCCTCTGTATCTGAAATTCTAATGCCCAAGGTTGTAGAATGCCTCTTTTGTTATGGGTAACAATCGGATTCCAAGTTGTCGTCGTCGTCGTCATCATCATCACAGGGTCTCCTGGTAAGTTGAATACCATCTATTAAATCTGCCGACTTCTCTTCATACCTACGTGCCAGATGGAATCCACAACTTTTAAAGAGCATTCGCTTTGAATCACTCTTACAAACAAATTTAACTCTCAAGTGATCATTATCACCATTAAGCTTAAAAGATCCTGGAGCATGGAAATGCAACCATACATGATCTAAGTCCGATGGATAAACTCCTCCAGTCCATTGATAGATCTCTACGCCACCACTGATGACGTAAACAAAAATTGCAAGAGAATCATTATCTTGTCCATCCTCTATTCCAACAACAGCAGAGAAAGCAATTCTTGTGATCTCCCCATCTAAATCTGCAAGCTCATCGATATCTATTTCACATGAATTACTATTTGAAACCTCTTTATGATAGGTAAACCAATCTGGAATCTTCTTTCCCAAAAATATACAGCTAAAGTTACGATGCCCAGAATTTTCCTGTTACACGAATATGGCAAATCCTGAGTGATACGACCTACAATTACAAATCAAGGCACACAGACAATTGTATATATGTATGAGAGAGAGAGAGAGAGAGAGAGAGAGAGAGAGACCTCACTCAATAAATGCATTTGAACATGGTTCCCCATATTTTCGAGCAGCTTATGACAGTTGGACAAGTCAATCCATTCAAGCCTTGGTAAGTGGTGTATATTATGTTGAAATCTTTCCAATGACATGCATCCTGACGCCGAAACATCTTGTACATTTGGGGGAAGTTCTAGAATTTCTTGAAGGTGCATACAGTTATTCAAGGTAAGTCGCTTCAACCCAACAAATCTTTTAATACATGTAGGAAGACTAACAATATCACCTGCTGATAGATTTAACTCTTCCAACGTAGAAAAGCAATTAAATGTCATAGAGAAATTTAATTCTGATGCCGAAAATAGTGTTTCAACTCGTACAAGCTCTGGTAGGCCGCTTGTATTAAATAATTGAGATCTTTGTGGTTCTTCAAAAAATGTTTCCAATGACATGCAGCCCTCTGCATACACATCTTCTATATTTGGTGGAAGTTCTAGAATTTCCCGAAGTTGCTCGCACTTATGCAAGGAAAGTGACCTCAAGCCAACAAATCTGTTGATGCATGAAGGAATGGTAATAATATCGCTCCCCGATAGATCTAATTCTTCCAATGTGGAGGAGCAATTAAATATCCTAAATAAATTTGATTCTAATAGGAAACAATTTTTAAGATTTAACTCTTGTAGTGCCGGAAATACCATTGAGGAACAACCATCATTAGAAACACTTGAATTCATAGGAGGTGGCAATGGGAGTAATTCTGGGTGTACTGAACTTTCAGATTCCTTCGTAGATACAATAGAGAGCATGGATTGTTGGTTATCCCCCATATTTTCAGGAAACTTAACAAGTTTTGAACAATCCCGGAGAGTAAGATACTTTAAATGTTGCAACTCATAAATGCTACTTGGAAGATTCACAAGGTTTTTGCAACCTGCTAGATCTAAATGGTTAAGACCAATGAGGAACCCAATGGATGAAGGTAGTTCTTTTATACCGGTATGGTCACAATTGATGCGTTTTAAACACTCCATCGGAGACTCAATTTCAGGAAAGTTGTTAAGCCTTGAGCAACCACTAAGGTTAAGAAATTTTAGAGAGCTCAACTTGAGGATTCTCGGAAAACTGCTAAGGTTATAGCATTTTTCAAGGCTCAAACTAACTAGCTCACCAAGAAATCCAACAGAATGATGAATCTCAACTAAATTTGTACAATCATCAAGATTCAATTTCTGTAAATTTGGAATCCTTGAAAAATCAGGGATTACTTTTAGGAACGGACAATGACAGAAATCCATAATTGTCATGCTTTGGAAATTCTGAAAAAAAAAAAAAAAATAATTAATTAATTAATTAATTAATTTGAAGGAAATTTACGACAAAATTTAAAGCAAGAAATTTTAAAATCAAGGAAAATTATGTGACGACCCCTCATGCTTTTGCACTTTTTGACATGGAGACCTCAATTTGTAAATTGAGACTTCCATAAGTGTTTTCATCAATTAAAAACAAAAATTATATGAAAATACACTTATTCTACTCGTACCAAAAAAAGAAAAAACAATGTGTCACGCCGTGGTTGGGTGAAAACACGTAGCCCTAGCCATAGTATGCAACCGTGTTTGGCATCCAGCCCAAGTCCTGGCATGTGGCGATGGATGAGGCCATGGCACAAAGCCCAGCCTTGGCTAGGCAGGATGCTATCATCCAGCCACTTTTTTTCTATTAAGAAACATATGTTTAAGGCATAATTAATGTATTTTAATACCATTTATGTTATCCATTTGACGAAGAACGCTAACTATGGTCTTGATTTACAAATTGTCGAAGCACAAATCTAAAATTCATTAAATTGGAAACTAGGGTCTCAATGTATATATATATATATATATATATATATATATATATATATATATATATATATATATATTAAAAAAATTAAAAAAATTAAAAAAAAACACAATAATTGTACCTCAACTCCTTTCAATCGCTTGAGGTGGCTCCCAGGCATTCTTAAAACAACGAGGTTCTCTCCACGAAAATTAGATGGCAAAGATTCTAAAGGACAATTAGGCCAATCAAGCACTCTTAAATCATTAGGGAGAAAAATAAGCCCTCCAGAAAAGCGTGCATTAGGCTCAACTATAAGCAGTCTAAGCCTTTTCATATTCTTGAAGGCCTCGGAACTCAAGCGGATCATGACTCCTTCAGGCAAATCTACCAATATGCCTCGAATTTTGTTTGTTCCCTAGTAAGGCAATGAATCAATACACAGCAGTAAAATTAAAGTGCAAAATTCTCTACATTTTAGCACTTGCTAGAATTATAGCTTTTGTTTTGATATATATATATATATATATATATATATATATATATATATATATATATATAAAACAAACTTACATTCCATTTATCTATCTCTTAATGTTGCTTTTCATTTTGAGATTTTCAAAATAGGTAATTTTATTTTTACTAATAAAATGTTCCAACGTGAGTGAAACTAAGCCTACCTTTGAAATAGAATAATGGCCATTTTATTTATTCTTAATTACTATCATTTTACTTATTTAATTCGTTTTTATATATGTGTATATAAATATTACATATGTGTATATAATTCTTCATCATTTTTTTACAAAGAAAAAGGAAGTAAAATGTTTTTCTAGTATGTTTACTTGATAAAAATAAATAAATAAATAAATAAATAAATAAGCAAATATAAAATTAAAAGAGTCTCTTGATGTAACTTCTTACTGTATCATCCTCAAGGACACCACGAACATCTTTATGAAACCACAACCTGCTGCGTTCACTAGGATCAGATGATTCTTGTCGAACAACTTCTCTACCCATGTCCTGCAATAAGTCGTGCATTGCAAAATTGTTGTTCTCATCAATGGTTATGAGAGACTTTTCTATAAGCACTTGGATACCATGGTCTGGGAAGAAATCACAACTATCTAGTATTTTTTTAACATAGTTTTTTGGTTTTCCTTTGAAAAAACATGCAATGTCAAGAAAAATATTCTTCTCATCTTCATGTAATCCATCAAAACTTATTCTAAGTCTTTCTTGAATTTTTTTGTGAGGAATTCTTTTGTACTTATCCAATGCACTTTTCCATTGATGTATATCTTTATCATACAAATCTGAACCTAGCACTTCTAAAGCTAGTGGAAGGCCCCCAGCATAACTTATTGCAAGTTCCATTAGTTCTAGAAAATCATCAGTAGGCTTGTTTCCTTTGAAAGCTTTCCAACAAACGAGCTCAAGAGCTTCATTGCTGTCCAATTCCTTCACCTTATATATTAGGTTATCAACTACTCCATGATTAGTCAATACTTTTTTGTCTCTTGTGGTTATGATGATCCTACTTCCTAAACCAAACCAATCTACTTCTCGAGCCAATTTTTCTAATTGGCCTAATTGATCATCCACGTCATCAAGAATAAGGAGTACCCTTTTAGAGCAAAGCCTTTTCTTTATCACAATAATTCCTTCATCAACACTGTCAACCTTTACCGCATCTCCTAGGATTTTTGAAAGAAGTGTATTCTGTAGTTGGACCATACCGGAATATTGCTTAGAAGTTTCTCTAACGTTTGCAAGGAAACAACTGCCATCAAACTGAGAAGCAATTGAGTTGTAGATAGCTTTGGCAATAGTTGTCTTACCAATTCCACCAGCTCCTAAGATTCCTACCATCCGTATATCATTCATCTCAATACTTAAAAGTGAATTGATCTCCAGCACACGATACTCTATTCCAACTGGATGCTTGGCAACGTCTAAGTATGTGTGATTTACGATTCTTGAGACATTCTGAATGATTTTGTCAATAAATTTAGCTTCATTCCTACCAAACACAAAAGAGTAGAAACATTTAATGAGTTGAACTTTTCATATGAAAAAACATAGGAACATTTATATATATACTCTATTCCAAGATTTCTTTGAGTTTCTCTCCTAAATTTCTCTTTAGGTTCCCACTCTCTAGTCCAAGATCTCAAATATATATATATATATATATAGACTCACATAGACTCACACATTCGTAGATATATGTATGTATGTATGCACTATGTCAAGTCTATAAGGATGCACAAGACTCATAAGAAATACCTGTAATTCTCTAGAGGCCACCCGGACAAATTTGCGACTTGTGTCAGGGCTGCCTTCCACCTCTGCACTTTGATGTCATCCTTGAACCTCTTTTGATGTTCAGCCAATGCTTTTTCAAACCTCTTCTTTTGATGTCGTACATCCGATGGATCTACCTTGTAAAATACTGGTAGAACAATTTGTCCCTTTGTTTCTTTACACTCAAGGATCTTTAGTAGCTCATCCAAGCACCATCTGGATGATGCATAGGTTTGAGAAAAGACAACTATTGAAATCCTTGACTCTTCTATAGCTTTGAGAAGTGCTAAAGAAATCTCCTCGCCGCTTCTAAGTTGCTCATCATCAATGAAGGTGTTGATTCCCTTTTGAAGCAAAGCCTGGTGTAGATGGGCAGTAAAATTGTGGCGAGTATCTTCACCCCTAAAACTCAAGAACACATCGTACCTGTATCCACAAATGGAAGAAGAAGAAGAAGAAGAGGAGGAAAAGGCTCCTTGGAAGGCCGTGGAAGAAGTCGTCCTCTCAGTACTACCTAGTAGAGATAATTGGCTTGCAGTCGTAACTTCTCCCTGTTGAATCGGCTGTGCATTAGTATTACTAGAATTCTTCATCGCAACAAACATGGCGCACAACGTTCTGTAAAGCACAACCATGAGAGTGAGAAGGAGGATTGTGAAGAAGGCCGCCGATGACAGCTCCGTGTACCCTCTTATCTTCTCCATCACCGTCGTATAGAGGGCCATCCCTTTTTGTTTTCCTCTGAAGGTCCAATCCTCTCTAGTCTCCAGAGATAATAGCCTTGCAGAACCACCTTACCTTTGAGCCAATGGAGAAAAGTATGGAGACAACGCTGAGGACTTTGGTTGATGGGTAAAATGACTGTTTTGCCCTTCTTCAAATTTTATAACTCTTAAAATTTATCTGGACATTTTTGTCTTTTGGTAGAAAAGGTTAAAGTGGCGTGGATAGAAGGTTAAGAAGCTTCGTTGAAACTTCCTAAGGTATCCCATGCAATGAGATTAATCATCACACTCCTCTAGTTACAAGTAATTACATATTGTTCCTCTTTAATTTTTTCTTTTTCTTATATTCGGTCACGGATTAAACATTACATTACGCAAGATGAGTTAAATTTGTAGTCTGAAGAATGATTCTTTAGGAATTTGGTATAAACCAGGACCTTTTTTTTTTCGTCAATAAGATAATGACACATTAGCATAGATGCCATAGAACACAAAAATCAAAAAAAGAAAAATACCAGATTATTTTCTATTTTCTTTTAAAATTGATGTTTCTCACTGGCCGCAGAAACTAAAGCAGCCAGATTAATGAAGTGGAAGTTTGCAGAAACATCATAAACAAACTTAGCTAATCACCAGTTTTAGGAGCCGAAACAACCTTAGGAAGGGAAGACATGTTCATAAACCAGGTCCTTATGAAGTGGGAGTTCTGTAAACACTCAACTCTTTTATATATATATATTGTACAATTGAGCTGATGCAATGTGTCCATAAACCATTAGATTTATGGATATTTTTTAGTAAATGTTGATCCAATAGTTTATGAGTAATCTACGTCAACTCATGTATAAGAGTATGTATAAGAGTTGAGTTTGTAAGATTATTTTTTCTTAATGTCTTTTCGATCTATTGGGCCCTTTATAGACCCAATCGGTTAATACAACTTGACCCCCTTCTAGCCCACTAATAGAAAGGTCCAACCTCCTAATTCATCTAACTAAAATATCTAACATATAGAAAGGCCCAACCTCCTTAACTTGTGCTACTATTTATAAATAATGCTACATACACTTCCACTTTCTCACACTCATTTTTATGTACTATACTTTTAAAATTATTATTTGATTAAAATTTAATAAAAATTCATCACAAATTTTATGACAGTTTTAAAAGCTATTTATGGATGTGAAGAAGTGGAAGCGTGTAGCATTACTCAAACGAATCAAGAGGATAGGTTCATTTGGCGGGGCATGGCAAATGGGATTTTCTCGGTGAAAAGCGCCTATCACATGCAAAAAGAACATGAAGTAATGAGTTTGGCAGAGGGATCCTCTCGGAAAAGGTATAGTATCATATGGAAGACTCTTTAGCAACTTAATATTCCAAATGTGGAGAAGCACTTCCTTTGGCGGGCGTGTCATGATATCCTCCCGACTAGAGCGAATTTAGCCTGCAGGAAGGTTCTTATAAACTCGGGCTGCCCTTTTTGTGAGGTTGAAGCTAAAACGGCATTCCACATTCTATGGCAATGCCCTTCGGCCAAAGATGTGTGGGGGGCAGGGAGTATAAAATTTCCTAAGAGTAGCTTTTCTGGACCTGATTTTTTCAAAGTTGCTGAAGGGATGCTGCAGAAGTGTGATCAAACGGAGTTCCAGCAGTTTGTGAGTGTTGCTCAATGTACATGGCTATGGAGGGATGAGGTTATCCACGGAGGTTTTTTCTTACATGCTAATTGTTGTTACTATGCACAATAATTGATGAACAATATAGAATTGAAAAGAGAGAGAGATTAAAAAAGAGTCGAAACACAGATTTAACGTGGTTCAGTAATTTGCCTACGTCCACATAGAGATGGCTATATTTTTACTCTTAATGATTCAGGGTTACATCAGACATATCCCGCTCCGTGAACGTCGCTATCGCAACGTTCACTCCGCTTTCGTCTACTTGGCCTTCCACAGATATTAATATAAGCTACCAGTTCCAACACTAATAATATTATAAAGCAAGCACAAATGGCTGAAAATGAGTTTCACTCAGCAATCCATGGACCTA